>JAVQJF010071298.1:0-27048 GCA_036023855.1 Gadopsis marmoratus
TCAAAGCTCGCTGAACCACCGAGCTTTGAGGGATCACCAGGTGTGCAGGTAGACGGCAGTGACAGCTCCGCCCTCCCAGGAAGACCCAGGACACCTGGAGAGGGAGAGAGATAGACACACCCACACACAGCCAACTGTCACACTGGTACATCTCACTGTAATGTTATGACCTTGTGCCCAAGCCCCTTTTGATGAAATAGCCTATTAGAAATGAGTAAGAAGGAGAAGGAATCAAGGTAAAATCAGAAAAGCAAAAAAAGCTATACTCCGAAAAAGCTTGTTCTGGCATCCACGGTCAAATATTTTCACGAGGCATTCTGCAGTACAGGGGATGAGCAATTGATGTATAACATATTGGTTTAGGTGATGTGTTTCTTCAAATGACCCAAAAAGCATTCAATGCAGACAGTTTGCTCAATGCACAGCTCCATGGTTTATTTATCAGCTAAACAAATGTAAAAGGCAGCAGACAAGAGGTCAGGCCCAGCAAGCTTCAGTCATCACCTCCAGCAAATATACAGTCAAACGCTCTGGTTCAATTTGTTCCAGACTGATAAAAATATATATCTCCAGTCAGCTTTCGCATTACATTTCAAACCTGGTATAGGTGAAATATAAACAATCTTTTGTAGTCTTCCGCAACTGGCATCTATTAGTAAAAAAATTATATAAAATGATAATAATAAAATATCGTTATTAAATTATGCAGAACTCATGTGCTAATGTGGCGGTTTACACTCCTCATTTGTTCATGTTTGACTCACTGTCTAAGCATTCAAAGACAATCAGGACAGAAGAATGCTCCTCCTTGTATCAAGAGACATAGTTAGGTCTAATCATCCAGTGACTGAGGCGTCTGAATTCCATATTTCTCCAATCCTCATTTCAGTCAGCATGACTCAGATAAGCAAAGACTCAGAGGGGGGCTTGTGAAATGTCACAGAATGACAATGAGGCTTTTAAAATTGCAGCCGGCCATCTGGATTAATGTGCAGAAAGATTCGACCTGCTTCGCTCCCTCCTCGACGGAGACCGGCGGAGAGATTGACACATCGCTTACTGTCATTTGCCTCTCATCTGCTGTGAAAAGGGAGGGGCATGTGTGTCTGTCATGACCAACAGGACACTCTCAATGCTCACCTCTGTCTGTGTAAACACTGTGGCGCCTGATGCAAGCTGGGAAGCTGGGTGCACATTAGACACAGCCCGTGTCCCTCAGGCCCGTGGCCCAGCATGCCAACAGCCCCCCAACAGCAGAGGAGCAGACACATGAGACAGAAACACTGGGATGAGAGTAGGAGCTACTTCCTAGGTTATAATGGTATCATGGCTCTCTCTCCTCTCTGTGTGAATGGTGCGGTCCTCTTCTGTGTTTGTTTGGCCTGTCCTCCTTCCAGGTCTCCGCTCAGTTGTCCTCCTGGATCCATCCCCTTCACTTGTGTCTTACAATCTACATTGTGTTATCATAATTGTATGTACTGTGACTGTCTGTTGTGAATCTATTCCGCTCACATGACATCTGTTGCATGTCTGTCCGGCTGATATTGGGCTATATAAATAAAATGGATTTGACTTGACTTCTATGCATGCACAATAGTCATCAAGTTGACAGCATCATTGCTGATGCTTTAGTTGCTCTATTTGCATGTCCCAGGAAAACGTTAGCATCCTCACCATGATCCACGTAGAAGACAGAGAAATAAAGAAACAGCATTGTTATTGTATTGCAGTGTATTGCAAGCAAGCCCTACTATTTTAGGTATGACAAAAAACAAAGCAGCCTGCAATAAAAGAACAATACTGCGCTTTTATATGTGGCCCAACCTGGTGAGGCAGCCAACGTTTTGCTTGGGACATTTAGTTTTAGCCACAGCTTTTCAGCATGGCAGCATGTATGTAGAGAAGAAAATGCAAGACCCTTTTACTTGGTTCTCGTGTTTTCAAGAGCCGCAGAGGACGTCTTCAACAAACTCTTGGAGTTAATTAAGGACACTGTTTAAAAAGTTACTAAGAATTTTGATTTCAAATGTAATTGTAAACGTCCTGTAAATATGTCCTCGATCTCTATCCCAAACCTTAGCTTGGCAATGAAGTGCCATGGTTACTCCAGTAACCAGAAGCATACTTGGCAGCTGTTGTGAGAGCGAGAAGATGTGAATAAGATAGCTGAATCCATCCTGGCCTGATCTTCTGATCAATGCGCTGCCATTTGGAGCTGGCAGAGTGAAGACCTCTGCTGTGTTCACAGGCTCCAAAAGGGAACGCAGGGAGGTGCGTCTGGGCCGGATTATCAATACATTTTAATACCCACATCAATTCTCCTCAATGTTATTGGTTTCATGTCCTCAGTTTAACCTGCTGTTTTGGTGCAGCATGAATTGGCAGAGGTACAGACTGATATCTGGAGAGGGGCCTCATGTAGCGAGCTGAACTGTTAAAAGCAGGGTCTCTCTTGGCTTTGCATGATCGTGTAATACTTAATAATGCAACGGGCCATGCTCCTGGATACTACCTGCCTAACAAGGCTTCCACACAAAAGCCACGTATGTGCCCGTGGTTATCATGCTCAGAATAATGAGGAAGCAGCCGGGATTTGCATATGTGTAAGATTATACAAACAAATCCCTCACCAAGTAAAAGAAAAGTGAAAATGAGCAGCAATCCACTGAAGGTATTCTGCCCTGCAGTGCCTTTGTAATATGCTGTTGTTCTCACTCTCTTTTACTGTAATAAATGGCTGTACATATTTCACTGGGCTGTGAAGCTGACTGTTACATTCCTCCCTTTGGCCGTAATTAGTGACTAGTTGAGAGTGTGGAACAGAGTTACTTTGGGGGCACGTAGGTCTTCTGTTGTTTAGAGTTTGGTAGCGCATAATTCACAGCCGCCTGTGTCGTCACTGGGCTTCACTTCTTTGTGTCATTGTCCTGGGATCACACCATCATCTCTAAGTCATGGCCAAGGCTGTGCTGTTCAATGAGGACACAGCTGTACTGTACGTGTTTGCTGACGGGATCTGGCTGAGTGATGGCTGCCGTGCTGCTCTTTGTTCTGTAGCGGGACCATGATGTGTGCCGGGAGGAAATTGGCTGTTCAAAGCAGCAGATCGCTCTGTTCCTATGTCTGTCTATGTGCTGCCTTGTCTGGACGAGTGCCTGTCAGTCTGGCCTTTTGTCTGATTGTCTGTCTTTGCAAACGTGTCTCCTAAAAAATCCGTTTACATGCGCACGCACTAATATATATTTATGCAAAATGTCGCAAAACGGAATGTATCAGCAGTGAACATTTTCACTGACAAAGTATTTCATTTGTTTTCTCCACAATATCCGCTGGTGGTGACTACAGCATGATTAACATTTTTATGGTTATGTTTAGGCATCTCAGGGCCCTTCTTGAAGGTTTGGGAAAGATTGTTGTCTCAGTTAAATTTTGAAAAAGTCAGCTGTGACACAAGACAGTTCAGTTTACTTGTCATCTGCAGTACTACCAAGCCTGTGAAAACAGTTGTTTCATTTAATTTCTTTTGTGCCTCTGTAGGGAGCTGTCGAAACTCAGAGAAAATAACACTGATGATCGGGGTTCTCTCAGCAGACTACAGATATTTAGCAAAATATATTACAAAATGGGGCATGGAGTCTGAAAGATGTGAGCACTTACCATGCAGGGTACATCTAACAAAAGACACCATTGAGCTGCATTATGGGAAATGTAGGATCCAGTGTTTCTGTTTGATCTGTACTTGGGACTAAAAGTCAGGACATCTCTGTCTCTGCTGCTTTTTTTGAAAGTGTCTCTTCCAAGCCTGCCAATTTTGTGGAAGTGGAATACTCCCACCAAACCAAAACCACAATCTTTTTCTTATCTTAACCAAACTATAATCTAAATCCTACTATATAATTGACAAAAATATGATTAACTATTAAACATGCCACACGTGAATAGATAAAGACAGTGATTTACTTCATTTCCAAGTGAATTCCACAGGATATGAGCCGGGCCAGTTCAGCAAAAATAGAGGAGGCACACGTGAGCCACGGGTGAGCCGCTCTGCCCAAACGTCCAGCGGACATTAACACATTGAATTTATTTGGCTGCGGAGGCTGCGGTAGCCGCGGACACACACATGGTGACACACTCTTGTTAAATGACCAGGCTGCTGCAGCTGTGTGCAAAACAACTTCCACCCCATCACTCACCACAGCGAGGAGACTTGCCACAGCACACCTTTCCTGTGGGGTTAAATTTCAGATACTGTATCCAAAAAGCAGGCACCAACAGCAACAGATGTACTTTTACTTTACAGGGTTTTCCAGCAATGTTTGAGTTCTTTCATTTGTTCTCTGGTAGCCAGAGAGCAGCCAGTCATTAATATGTGCTTAGTTTTTTATTAGAAATTGCTTTGAATGATTAATTTGGGCAGCAGAAGTATAAAATGATAATATGTAATCATATCATTACAATATGTATCCGCTGAAAATCATCCTGTCCTGATGTATTTATTCTAGTTTTCATGTATATGCAGAAATCACAGTATGTAAAGCCATAAGACATGGTAGTAGAATATAAACATATAAACATAATATCTGGGAGACATGAGTGTATATACTGTATCTGCCTCCTTGAAAGCTTTATCCAATAAACTGACTTTATTTTTTCCATTTTTCTGTGCCACTTCTGGTAGTATTTGATGTTACTATTGCATTACTTTGTCCGAAAAACACCCTTCTGACAAACAACAAACTGGGATTTTTTTTTAGCTTTTAGACAATGCAGGAGGGAAAAACAAAGCACACAGTTGTGTACAGTATAGATAAAAATGTCACAGATTATTGCTGTAGTTAAATTAAAGGCTTGCTGCGTGTTTCACCACAATACATCTTGCAGAGGTTTCCACCACTGACATCATTTGAAGTGCTACCTCTGCCAACCTGGCAGGATATCATCAAGTATATGAGTCGATGCGATTGCCTCTCAGGCCGGTGTAACTGGAATGTATTTTCACTGACATTCAGATGAAACTCTGGCAGCACTATCTCCACTAATTTCCCCTGTGCCTGTGAACCACACTGCAAATGATGCCAGCCATGCAGAACAGCGTGTTAGGATTAGGTCTGCTCCCCTTCTCCTTCTCTTATGTTCTCTTGGTTGCCCCTCGTCCCTGTGTTCCTGCTGTCTCCTGTCTGTCTCTGTGTTGTCTCTGCCTGGGCGCGGCCGTCAGGTTTCTGCTCCAGTCGATTCCCCCTGCGCAGCTGTGGCTTATCCAGTAATCATCTCTGCAGAACTCAAATACCCGGTTCAACTCTCCGGTCTCCGCCAGATCGTCCGTTCAGCTACGTTGGTAAACCTCGTATGGCTGCTCAGTCTCTAGTTTGACGTCCATTGTTTGTTCGACTACTGATCTCTGTGCTTCTGTGCTGTAGACCTCACCGTCGTCCGGTTGACTGCCTGCCCAGCCTGTCTTCCTCTTGGCTTCAGCCAGCCCGCTACAACAACCACCTGGACCTTCCCTGGCTCAGTCATCTCCTTCCGAACCACCACTTTGCTGAAATAAAACCTCTGTGAGTTTTGAAATATCTGAGTTTCGTGTGTCTGCTTACTGGGTTCACTTTGCCTAAACACAAAACAGTGTCCTAGATATAGATAGATAGATCTTATGCTAACCGTTTTCCTGTTGAAATTTGCACTTTGTCATCTTACAGATTAAGTATTTTTTTCTTTATTCCCTTTCATACTGCCTTCATGCACCGTTATTAGCTGCAGATGTTTTGTACTCAGTCTTCCACAGTGACCTGTGATCATTACACCAAACCCACATCAATAAGCTAATAATTCAACCTCTGTCCTGATTGGTGCTGATGTGGAACCTATTGAAAATCAGTAATTCATTTCATTCATGAATTAAAAAATGTACGCAGAGTGCAATATGTAGTATGCAGTATGAGTATGATCAATTACTCAAATCAAAATGTATTTTCTGTTCTATCCTATTGAATATTTCATATTGGTTGCCTGAGGTGGATATCTGTGGCTTGATGTCATGTGTTTGTTATTGAACAAACACAACAGCATGTTCAATAAGTATGTTGCGCTTGATTGGAGTCACATGACCTTTCGCTTTATGCTCTGTCAAGTTTCTGTTCAAAATGATGAGCACTCGAACTTGCTATTCTTTGAGTACTGATTGATTAACAAATACACAATAACCTTCAACAGTCGAGTAAGGTTTGTTTTGAAATAATCTTCACTATTATAACCTCTTTTTAATCTTTCTTCATTGCCATATACAATTAAATAACATTCCACTTGTTTCCGCATTAACCATTTATACTGTGTTAGTTTAAGGCATATATTTAAGGACTTAGTATGAGCATTAGCACAAGCTGCTTTCCAATCTGCATCTTAAAGTTTGAATTGTTTTCCTTGCAGGCATTCAAATTATACTGTGAATTTTCAGATGAGTAAAATGTCAGCAAGTTTGATTTGAGTGTTTTTTTTAATGGTGGTGTTGTTGTGGGACTCTTCCTTTAAAAGCCCCCTTGCCGCCTCCTCATCCGCTCATCCTTCTTCCCGGCTTACTGATGCTACTACTGAGGAGACAGAGATGAGGAGGCCTCCCTGTGATGAGAGAGCAACAGAGAGTCCAGTTGCAACCTCAGCAGAAGCATGAAGCATTGTCATTACTGCCGCTGCAGCTCGGGTGGACATGGGATGGTCATTTGGAAGTCACTCCCCTGAGCAGCCAGCAGGCCTGAGTTGTTCCTGGTCAATATGGCTTGTCAGTCACAACAAACCAATTTATAGTTGGCGAGTGTGCGCCAAAGTCAGAGATCCAAAACCAGAAAACTGAAAGTGACACCTAATCCCAAGAAATTATTGATCTCACAAAATCAGTTAGAAGACACTTAATTTAATAGACTTTATATGTGCTTTGTAAAAAGAAATCATAATGCTTACAGTGTAGTTCCTCTATATTTTACTCACTCTGTGACATACAGTATATTGCCATGTTGTCAGGTTTTTCAAGATTGTCACTTGTCAACGACATTGGCTTAAAAGTAGTGGAGTTTAATAATTATTATTTCCAGATAGAAAAAAGCTGCACTATAAGAAAGGAAATTTAAAGGTTTGACATTAGTTTGACATTTTGGGTAATACGCTTTCTGACTAAGCGTTACATGGGAAGATCAATACCACTCTCATGTCTGTAAGGTAAATATGAAGCTACCTTGAGCAGCTGGTTAGCTTACCTTAACATAAAAACTGAAAACATGGGGAAACAGCTAGCCTGGCTCCATCCAAAGGTAACAAAATCCACCTACCAGCACCGCTAAAGTTTATTAATTAACACGTTATGTCTTGCTGGTTTAATCTGTACAAAATTTAAAGGTAAAAACAATAATTTGTCATTTTTTTTGTGGCGGGTCATGGTCACTATACCTTGCTTCTGAGCAGTTGCCAAGGCAAGAAGCGGAGACTCTAGGAAATTACTGCACCTAGCAGAGAAATAGTCGGCACATAACGCAAAATGACATTTTTTTAGACTTCAGTTTTTCTGCAGATTAAACAAACAAAGTATAAGATGCTTGTAGGCAGCGGTACCTTTGGACCAAGCTATCGGTTTCCACCTGTTTCCAGTCTTTGTGCTAAGCTAACCAGCTGTTAGCTGTAAACTAATATTTCACGAGCGTGGTCTTAATCTAACTCTCAGCAGGAAAGCAAATATGTGACATGTTCCCAAATTGTCAAACTATTCCTGCAACAAGAAAACTGATGAATTTTAAACCAAGTAAAATGTGCACATTTTTGGAGGGTGACTGTCAAGGATGGCTTCACCTTGACTGGCTTAGTGAGTGAGCAGCTGATGTTAAAAAAAGAAAAGAGAAGACAGAAAAGAAGAGATGGGGGGAATTTGATGCACTGTCTTTTTGAATGTCATTTGGGAACACAAGTCCTCTATCAGATCTCCAGAGCCCATTCTGCACTCCACAACATATTACTTCTCTCACATAATATGTCACATACACATACAGTGGCACATCCTTGTAATAACCTTGCGGTGCATCAGTTAAGGAATGATATATCAACTGAGCACGACTGTGAAACCATCTTGTTGCATTATCGCCATCTAATAGTATGTGAATCCTCCTCTATTACTTTCTAAATGAATTGTCATACATGAGACGTGCACGGTTTCAGCAGCTATACTCAAGAGCACAACACTGCCCCGATGGACAAGAAAAGGTTTGAAAAATAAAACACATGCGGATTAAAACTGGATGACACAAGCAATCGTTACCTGCATTTTAATAATCTGCACTTGAGTTAAAGCTACCATGTCTGTGTTTCTCTGTGGGCAAACACTGTCCTGTGTCTCCAGTGGGAGTGGGCCGGCTGGAGCATGGTGACGGATCACAGAGGCAGCAGCTACAAAAACAAGGGTGGGGTTCTTGACTGACTGCAACTTTAAAGTCCAATTTAAATGATTTCCAAAGGCAGTTTGTTATATCGTGGTGGGATCTTTGGCAAACCGTAAACAACCATTTTGTTTTTGAATTAGTTCTGGAACCAGCTTATGTTAATGAACAGAAAGAGAGTTGTTTCTGCTGCTTCTGTGCCCTCGGGTGATATCTTAACCGCAACGTGTAAACTGCAGAAAAAATTAATTTAAAAAATGGTTGATTTGAAGACAGGAAACTGGAAAACGCATTCATAACTGAATGAATGTCATTCAAGCACATCCAGCAGTCCAAGACACCAACTTCACATTACAGCTGCAGTGCGGGGAAATAGGATTTAGGCAGAAAAAAAACATTTTAGATTAAAAACAGTAGAGCACACATCAAGATTTACACAGTGATGAAAAACAGGATTATGGATTTGTTCTAAAGCTTTTTGCATGTCACACAAGTAAGCAGCAGTAATACCTAATGCACGCTATCAGCTGGTGATGTTTCAGTAAGTGCGTGTTCTTCGCTTGTCTTGTTCTTGGTTGAGAATTATGTTTGTGTCTTTCCCACATGGCAACTGATTCCACAGCGATCCCGCCTTGAGTCACAATTTGCCCGACAAAACATCCACTTCTTGCACACTTCACATCATTTTGTAGACTTTCAGACCACAATTATTAACAACCTAGTGGGTAAAAACCTTTCAGGTCAGCCTCCAAGATATATCCCTGAGGCAAGGATATCAGGAATATTTTCAACAAGATGAGACGTATTGTCGATAGAGCAGACAGGAACAGTTCAGGGATTTCATGACAAAAACGGAGGTACATAAGCTCACTGAATCACTGAATCAATGGATCCGGCAGGCAGGCAGGTACACATTTCAGGGTAAAGGGTTCAGGTAACAGGTCCTGGTTCAGGTAACAAGGGGGGGGGGGGAGGGGATCCACAGTCACTGACCTCATTCACAGCTGCGCCGCTAACAGCTGACTAAAACCATCCATTCACATTCACACAGGTGTGCAGAACGGACGGTTATTATGAACGGACACATCTCACTGCTACTCTGCAGATAATGCTCCTGCCAACACCATTTGCTGCCACACTCCTCCTCATGTGCTAAGCTTTCGGTGTTGTTGATCTAGCTACGATTTAACGTTCATGTATGTTTATTACGAGGAGGAGGTTATTAGTCTTCCTGCCCGCTTTGAGAGCCGCCTTTAATAGAAAAGCCTTTATTCCGCCAAATGTAACTCTATACAAATATGGCTAAATAGTGAATTATTTGACATTAGTGTCTGACAGAGCCAATGTATTTCGAGTGTTTACTACAATTCTAGAAATGGCTGCAATAATCTTGAATGCACGAACGCTCCCAAGTCTGAATGACAGGAGGTTTCCCTGTTCCTCCCATTTTGCCAAAATCCACACAGACAGAAAACCAAACAGTTTGATATCAAGGTATGCTAAAATCACAGTAATAAAGCATACTTACTGTTTGAAATATGCTGACAGCTTTAGTGCAAGCTTGAAGTGCTTATTATATAAGATGAGTCTGGAGCAGAGTGCGATCGCTACAGGTCCACTGCTCCCCCCCCCCCCCCCCGTCACTATCGGTGACTGAAGAAAGATAGAGTGGAGCTCATCATTCACGACCCAGTCATCCATCTTTCCCTCCCTCTATCTGATTCTGTCTATAGCTGCCTCTTTCCAATTCTCTCTCTCTCTTCCTCTCTGCATTGCCAGGCCCTGCTGAGGCCAGAGACAGTCATGTGGATCTGGAGGCTTTGAGCCAAGAGGCCTCCCAGGGAAATTACCTCGAGCTTGCTGGGCATTTAATGAGGTTCACAATGATTTATGTTGCCTTATGTACAGAAAATAGAATCAGGGACCTGCACATTGGCTTGTTACTGATTAATTCCACACTCTAATTTTACCCTGGATACATTTCAATATTATATTGACAACACTGTGATGTCCCGAAACGTATTGCTTTACAAGGAGGGAAATTAAAGTTCTACCAAATTAAGCGTATGGATCCCTGCCTGAGTGTTGTTTTGCAGCGGTTTATTCTGTTTTTCTTTTGTTGGGGAGAATTTCAAGGTGAAAAGATCTTGTGTCAAACAAACTGGAGTCCCATCTGTGCCAAGCTCAGCTTGACTCTCCCTCCCGTCCTGCCTCTTTTTCTCATGTATCATCACACTCTCTCAAACAGTGCTTTGACCACACACACACACACACACACACACACACACACACCCACACACACACACACACACACACACACACACACACACACACTGCAGTAAGATATTCATCTCATTTGACATTGGGAAGAGAAACACACACTGCTGTCTGTAACAGAGTAGATGTTATTTACTGTCAAGTCGGGCATTTATTCCTCAGGACCCTGCAAGAGTCGCTGTCAATTTTTTATCTATCAAACCTGTCGAGTTATTAGTGTTGAATACTTTGAGCCGCTCTTGTTTCCGCCTTCTATCTGGTTCAGCTGAGTGATACCAGGCCTGTTGGCTATATTCTAGCTTCGGATGAAGTCAGGGTCCAGGGGGAACAATGGATTATCTAGCATCAGGTCTGCTCCTTTCCCTCTCAATTTAAAAGCCAACAAGTCTATCTAAAGATCAGTTAATAACATGGTACTTCTCCCGCAGCCAGATATTTTGATCTGTTTCAATTAGAGTTCTCCTTGTTGACCTTAGATTTGAAAAGGACACTCTCTTGCGGCCAACATGTCTTTCATAGCGGGCGAGGGCTTGTTGGCCGAGATTAGCAGTAACCTCTGCTCTGTCATGGGTTGAAATGAAAGCGTCAAGTCCCGAGGTTTTGAAGAATTTCAAGTATTTCTTTCAAGAAGCAAACTTTTATTATGTCCAAATCAGAACAGTCGTCTTCAGGAGAAAGCAGGATTGGCTCTCTAAAGAAAATAATCTCTTCACTTCATCAGGGTTTTGTCCCCGTCCCCATGTCCTTCTCTCCAAATACCCTTTTCCCAAAAATAAGCAGACAGATCCCAGCATGGCCTGTGCAAATACTTTCACAAAATGTTTGAGGTTGATTCTTTTTCAAGTTAATAAAGAATCCACTGTAATACATCCATGTGTTTAGCTTTCTTTTCCTTCCTTTATAATAGCAGTGAGACAGTGGTTATGATGTAATTTACAGCGGAACCACAGACTGTGAATACTGCTGGGATACTTTGACAGCAATAACATCAGCATTTAGCGAGATGTTACTGGGTACATTGTCTGATTCACGTCTGGAAGCCCTGCATTTAGAGTAGGGCTGAATGACATATAAAAAATAAGAAAAAATCATAATGCGATTATTTTGACCGATATTGCGTTTGCAACATGAGTCACAATCTTAGTGGGAATGATACTTTTTACATTTAATTCCTACTGGGGCCTGTACCAAAAAACCATGTTCCTTTACGTGTTGTTTTGTGTCACGTTCTGTAACTGATGCTGTCCTTCTTTTTGGGAGGACAGTCTTGAAATAGTATAATGTAAATCCAGTTTTAGGGTGGTCCAGAATGAGACTTTGTCTATAACTACTAGCTGTTTCAGGACCCACTGCTGTTATATCCCCAAAATGTTACTTTTCGCTGGTTCACTGGCCTCTGCTGTTCCTCCCTATGATCACCGTCCAGCACTGAGCCAAAGGGGAAACAGAAACTTGTGTCGGCATTAGTCACATCCACTCCTCCATGACTGCATATTTCTCTCCTTTGCACCTCTGGCACCCGCAGACAAATGCATCCACATGCACGGACACACACATCCTGAATGCATATTTTTATATCGCACCTGTCCACATGCGCGCGTGCGCACACACACACACACACACACACACACACGCACAGATACAAGCCTCCCACTTGTTCTCAGTGAGCTCCCTTTCCCCTCTCTGTATGACAAACGTGGCTGCCAAAATGTTCCCATGGCCACAATGCTATTTCACTTTGTGCAATTTTGCTGGTATTTAGAATAATCTAGCTGAACATATGCTGCTCCTTTCCTGGAATCATGTCTATTAGACTTCACTTTTTGCAGCCTT
This sequence comes from Gadopsis marmoratus, assembly GCA_036023855.1. Taxonomy (NCBI): domain Eukaryota; kingdom Metazoa; phylum Chordata; class Actinopteri; order Centrarchiformes; family Percichthyidae; genus Gadopsis; species Gadopsis marmoratus. Next base: position 12,525 of record JAVQJF010071298.1, read on the forward strand.
GTGAGGACCTTTGAACTTTTCACTGGACAGACAGATGTCATGAATTATAGACATTTTGAAATTAGTGTGTCTTGTTTGTGAGGTCTGTGAAATAGAAAGGTCTCTTTATAGCAGCAGAAAAGTATTGATTTATTATCACAAAGGTATAAGGTTCCATTGATCTTAAGGTTAAGCTCTATTTTCCCCATTTGGACTTGAGAATGTTGTTGATTGACAGCCAAAGCCAGACAGCCTGACACTATCTAAAACTGCCATGGGTGTCTTGAGAGGCGACAGAAAACAAATAGACCAGTGAATCTCTCATGTTACACTGGCTGACATTGTCCACTGCAGCAGGCACCTACCTCACTCAATAACTAATTACAATGTCTTTAGCTTCCTCTGCCTCCTCGCTACCTCCAGCCTTTCCTCTTTTCAAAGGAGAGCCAAAGGACAGGATGTCTATTAATTATAAAGGCTGACTATCGAAGCTCCAGCAAATAATCCCCTTTTCACTCTCTCACTGTGATGCATTAAGTAACTGTCTCTGTGGTTTTATCTGGGATATCAAATGAACTGAAACACCACTATGGAGCTAGATCTTCATGCACAATGTGCCATTAACGCTAGTGATATTTAAACACATGGAACTCATGTTTCTCTGCTTAATTTGTCATCGGAACATGATGTTTCAATTCTAGCTTGACATGCTAATGCTAACATTTTATACTTTTTTACTTATATTTATACTTTATAAAGACGGAACTAGCATGACTTTGTTATTGTGCCTCAAAACATAGGAAGGAGGTCAAGTTTTGTACTTAACTAGAAATAATCTAACTTTCTTTTCTTATGTGATGTCTTACAACCAGTCAACATTATTTTCTTTTAACCATGATCTCAATCTTTTCGTAACCTCACCAAGTAGCTTTTCTTCCTAAATGTAACCATCAAACTTCTGTGGTGTTGCAGTAACATGCATTTTGCATGACTGTGTCGTCCTGCTGGGAGGGGTGTCAGATCTGAAACCCTCATTTAAATTTACATGAGTTTGGAGGGACTTCTTGAATGGAAATGTATCCCTAAGTGAGACATTTTCTTGATCAGCAGACATGATGCAAAAGTAAAAGTACTGATTAAGCAATATTGGCCACTGTCAGTGTTATATTATTATATTACTGGATCATTATTTTTAATGCATTAACATGTAGCCAGTACTTTAGTTGTAGTTGTTTGAGGTGGAGCTAATTTTACATGTATCATTCTGTAGATGGGTTTAGCAGGGGAACATATGTTATAAGCTGATCATGATGTTTGATCATATTGATTGAAACAGAGACAGAGGTGACATTCAACATTATTATGGATACCAGGATGCCATTGTTACATGGTACAGTGTGTAATATAGACCATGATGCCACGAGAGCAACTATGAGATGCATGTGTAATCACAGATATGTTACTGTATCTTTTCTTTTTGGCAGGGCGTGTGTAAAGATTTCTGTGCATTTTTGTTTCAACCAGAAATCGATCGAAGCTCATGTTTAAACATCATTAATGTCTCCCCTACGGCTCTGGTAGGAAGGTGACAGCAGGCAGACCCTCACGGGGAAAACGCAGCAGAAGGTCATCTGAATCCATATTGGATCACTTTTTTTTCACTGTGGTGACTCCTCCCCCTTCTGGATCTCCTTGACATTGGTACTGAGCGGTCCTGGGGCAAATTATTGTCCTGGGTGTAAATAGGCTGACAGTCTGGGTGGGCCAGGTTGTCTGAGTTGCCTGTTCCTGTGCCACAGCGCTGTGGCAAGTGGATGTTTTCCCAACATTTACGGTGACCTCAGATTGTCCACAGATGGCATTTCACGGCAAACTGTAACGATGTAGCTGTTTTGATGAATAGATGACTCCTAAAACAATTAATTCCCTCTCAAAAATGTTTATTTTGTAACATGGGAGTAATAATAACCATAAAGGCATCAAATGTAATAGTTTGATGAGAAACATAATGTCAAAGTTTAGAATGACATTTAAAATCTGTATATGCATTGGTTTTACAATAGTATTTTTTATTTTAACTCATTTAAATTAGCATACATGCTATGCCTCTTACAGTAATTCTATGCAACAAGTCAGTGTAGTTCTTTTATCTGAAAGGTTGTTCAACTTGACCTTTTAGTTGATTATCCTTCTGATCGTGATCACACCTTTTATCCAAAAAGGTCACAACTGTGTCCATGTCTATGTTTTGTAATAGGTGGCAGGTATAAACTGAGATGACAGTTTACACCTGTTCAATAAAATTTAGTTGTTGAGATGTCATTGTGCAAACCAACAACAAAATGATTTGCTGGTTTATGGTCCATGCGTTTCTTGGCATGATTCTTACATTGTGTCACATTCATTTGGCAGACTTTTTCTCCAAAGCTTTTTCCACGATTTACATGTGTCGTTCAGTGTCTCGCTCAAGTATACTCAACAAGTGGACTGATGATGTAATGACAGAGTAAAGGCAGAAATCTGAGGTACAGGCAGACTATCATGCAAGGTGGATAACAGGCAGGCAAGTGTCTGGAACGCTTTGTAAGGAACACATAAAACGATGTGACAGGGAAAAGGTTTAAATGGGCCGGTCTATGTACTGCAGGGATAATGAGGGAAGTGGGAACAGGTGAGCAGGTGAGTGGGGCAGTCAGGTGATGGGGAATGGCGGAAATATGGGTTATTGCAGGTCAGGAGGGCTTGTAAGGGTCTGAAATGACAGGAGAGTGAGCGTACAGATAAATTAACTGCCTGGGAGAGGAAAATTGCAAGAATCAGGCTGATATGTGTCAGATAAAGGCCAGAATCTAACCACCAGCCCTCATTTAAGGGCAAAATCACATGATCTACAGCTGTCTGGTTCTTACTATTTTGGATCATTGATCACTGGTGATTTTATGCTTTTCGCTTCACACTCAGTAAACCCTTGAAATAGTTGTGTATGAAAAGCCCAAGAGCAGAGCTGTCAGGGAGAAGCCAGAACTGGCATTTGAAAGCACTCGTTTGTCTGATTTATGCAACCCAGAGAAGCCATGTGATGTTGGACTTGTTGAAACTCACAATTTGTGTGAAGGTGGATCTAATAAACTGGTGGCTTGCTTGAAGGGCGTCTCATGACAGACGTTGATTACGACTCCCCTTCTGTCCCTTCCTCTGTCCTGAGCTCTAGGGGTTCTCTCTATCATCCCTCTCTACTCTCTATCTCACCTCAGTCTGTCGTTCTTTGTTACAATACAGAAAGTTATCTGCTACAACACGCTGTAGACTGGTACTGCGTCTCAAAGTATTGCTTCCAGCCCTTCCTCAGTGCTGTCATTTGCAGGGGATAAATGCAATTACACTGCAAATATTATTTCCACATAGACACATTTTGAAAGCTGAGATAATACAGTTACAAAACAGCAGTCAGTTCAACTGCAGTTCCACTTCTCCTATTTTAAAATGAGTGAAAATCTCAAGGAGATTGAGTTATTTCATACCTTTTCAATGCAGATTTACAGCAATTTGAAACACATTTTATTGAATTATTTATTATATAGCATCACTTTAAAAAACGTTTACTAAATTATATGTGATAGAACTTGGAAGCTCTGGTCTGGAAAACCTATACTTTACCAAACCCAACCTGTTTTAGGGTCTGTATAGCCAGTTACTCAGGAGTGACTTGATTCAGGATCATACGATGGGTCTCACATTAATGGAAAAACCAACATAAAGTGGTTTAGTAAGCGTCAGTTGGTACACATCTGCACTAAGTATATTTTAATTTGAATATAATTTAGGTAGGTGAATGCAGCATTGAAGCAACACTAGTTATTTTTTTTATCACAATATAAAGCAAAATGTTAGGAGGTTAGCCAATCAGACACAGAGCGACATTAGCATTTATGCATTCATCAAGTGTAATATTCGCTTTCCTTTTAGCTCTATTTTGGTCTCCACTAACTGCAGCTGAAAAAATCTGGTTCAACAAAGACGACGGAGTCTCAGCACATCAGGCCAGCTTGAAGCTCAAACAGGTGCCTCAGCAGACATGACAACTGATGCGTGATCTGGAATCAAGGAGATCTGGAGCACACAATAACAGCAAGAGCTGTTTAATACAGTGCAGCACCTTGATAATCCAATTTTTTACAGAAATATATGGTTCTTTAGCTGCAAAAAGCTCTGCTTTGTTCACCAGCTAGCTGCTAACTTTGCTAACTTTGGAGTGGACAGGTTGTGTATATAGAAGGTTAATCTGATCTACTTTCCGGTAGCAGCTGCCTGCTGAAACAAAGCTGAGCAGAAAGAGTGATCCACAACAGTAAAGATGTTGGCCAGGAAACTACAGGGTCGGGTGATAATTCTCTGTGGGTTCGTCACTTCAATCCCTTTCTCATTATACAGTCATTTCATCTATTCAAGCAAAAATATGTGTTATTGCAGTTTTAGATTACATAATTGTAAACCGTCTGTCATATAAATGTCATACACACAACCTTTTTTGGACAATCAAAGTATAACAAAATTTATCCAATGTTTTCGATAATGTAACAGACCATGAATAGTCTATATTTCTTATATATCTAATATAATAATGGATGTGTGGAATACATAGCAACAGTAACCCACGCAATGACAGAATGTGCAGGAAAGTTTTAAGAAAGTTTCGGGACTGACCAGAAAACTGACTTATGGTAGCTGTTTGTCAAAACTAATAGGAATGTTTTTAAAGACTTAACACAAAACTAAATTTCTTGGTAAAGTGCATATCTTTTCATTGTGCTTCCATCAATTTCTCATTCCCTTGTCCCCCCCTCTGCCATCTGTTTACATCTTTAGCTGATACCCCCCCCCCATCCATTCCTTTGTTCTTGTCACCAGCAGGCGTGTTGATGACGCATCTATTGGTTGTGGGAGCATTTTCTACGACTGGCTGCGTGGAGAACGGAGGGAGGGTTTATCTGGGAAGGCAGGCCTTCCCTCTATCACCATGCCAATAGAGACAGAAGCACAGAGCTCGGCTCTCCACACCCAGATAAGACCCCCAGAGAAGAGCAGCACTGCAGCTAGACCCCACTCACTACAATAGACCAGAGACACCATGTGACCAACAACTCAGCCCTCCCCAGTTCTAACTCCTGCTAAACAGGTCTTAATTCCCCCTAAGACATGAGTGAGATACGTTCAGCATGAATTTATGTAGGAGCATTATGTTTTCTGAACGTCATATTCAGGAGGCAGGGTTGACAAGAACATCGCTATCATTCCTTTCAATGTTTCCATGTGCTCTATATGTATTTTTTGTACGTGCATCTTTGTTGGTGAACATACAGTAAACTATTTCTACAAAAGATGTTCCAGTCACTCATTCTCATTCTAAAGGCTCATTGGTGAACTGATACTGTATTTCAAAGAAAAAAAAGAAAGTCTTTTTTCTCTGCACTGGTTCTTCTTTCGCCTCATCACTGCAGGTCCCTTGTGTGTGTGTGTGTACAAGGTCTTATGGGAAATAACCGTCCTGTACTGGGAAATCCAGTTCTGTGTTTGACCAACCATGTCAGGCACTTAAACCACAGAGGGCCTCGAATCCTCTGGGCCATTCCAGCCTGTCAACATGAATGTAAAGACAGGCTTTATCGCCTAACACCTAAATGTGACCATGAATAATATAGAAGCAGGTAGAGCATGTATTGAAGAGGGATCAGAGGAGCGATACATTTTCCACGCCTCTTTGATATTAAGTCAGCGGCACGCTCATCAAATCATATTTACTGCTCTCATCTCAAAGTGGGAGTGGAATACAGTAATCACAAATCAAGCCCATCATGAGAAAACACATGATGGAAGAAGCCTGTAGCAGATTCGTAAAAAAAGAAGCATTTTCCGCATAAGACACGGAGCTGAAAAGAAAAAGCTCTTCTGAGGGGAATTCATTTGGTTTGGGTCACCTCTTCCATCTGAAGCCTGTGCTGATAATGAGGGGGAACAAAATACATTGTCAGGAATGGGATTCACTGTATTTCTTGCTTGTTATTTGTTGTGTGTGTCAGAATATACTTGTTTGTGCTTGTCTGGCAAGAAATTAACTTAGTCACAGAGGTCTGAGACAATAGCAGGCAGGAATTGCTGAGCCAATTGCAGCACCTCGGCAACGGTAAAGTCATTTCGCTCCAGCAGACCACTTAATAGCTTTGGCTGATGCAGAGTTTGGAAATCCATCAGTCAACTGGGCCAGACTGAGATGAGCAGCCTGCACAGCTACACAAACAGTCGGTGAGGAAACAACGGGCCGGTCTTCATCATGAGTCCAGGTCGTTCCGTGTCAGGACCTCTCACTCAGTTTGATTTCTGAGATTACACTGTGGAAACAGACTGCAGCAGAGTATTTGAGCACCAACTCTGAAATTCAGGGTTTGCGCAATTATCAAATTTGCATACGCGAAAATGGCACATTGGAACTGCGTTTTTGCCAGTTCGTAATGTGTAAAATGTGAGAGACTTCCTTATAAAGTTTGGGGGCTCACAAGAGACATTTTTTTTTCTAAATGGCAAAAATCCATGCAGCAGAATCCAAGACATCTTGACTAATTTGGATCAAGCTCCATATTCACCAGATCCTATACTCCCCATAATGCAATCAGTATACTGCATTCACACAATGTTGGCAGGATGGGTAGGACAAGCTGCTGTTATTCCAGCTGCTAGCATTGTAGAAACATAATTTAAATAGTCTACATTAGTGACTTTTGCTATTATGTATTTGGAGCAGTTTGTTAACGAGTTAACAGCGTATGCCACCTTTTAAATAAGCTGAATAATTATATTAGCTCTCATTTTTTAAAGAAACTCCCCAACATCTCTGGCTTGGAATTACATCTAGGAGGCTGACATGAATGGTTTCTCTGACTAATTGCTGTCCCAACGATACGACATGAACGCAGCAATAGACCGCCTCTGCCTGGGGCACACACGCAGCCTTCACCCCAAGATTCCATGTGTTTCATGGCTGCACCATCCCATCAAGTGAGAATTCTCAAGATTTGGCATCTTTGGACACTTAGGGATCTCCACTAGAACATAAATTTAAGTTCCCCATGGGCCTCAGCGCAGTTTTGACGTACTTGAGTTTGTAACTACTGAATGACAAGTGTGTCAGTGGGGTTTTAAGAGGCTAAAGGATGTCTTTTGGTTGTTTTTTAGAAAAACCTTAAAAGTCACATGACCTTTTGACCGGCAGCATGAACTCCAGCTACTCCAGGACCACTGCAGACACCTGCTGCCCCTTTTGACAGAGCTCCTGCCTAAGGACGTGCATGTGTGTGTGTGTGTTTGTGCGTTTCTTCCTGTCTGTGTGTGAGCTTTTTGCGCTGATGCAGGGAGAAATTCATATTGCACTAGGGAGAGCAGGATCTGTGTTATTGTATCCTGCTGGTATTGAATAATGTCTGAGTAGTCTGTCATGTCGACGTGTTGCAAATATAGGTTATTATCTTGTCAGGATATAGATACAACAGACATGCAGGACAGGATAAACAGAACAAAATGCTTTGGGGATATAAAGTCATACTATTATGTCGACCTAAGGTCTATCCAAATGACAAATGGTATGACTTAGTTTCTTTGCTTCCATTCACAGCTTGTTGAGACACAAATAAAGATAATTAAAATAAAACATAATTTTGTAATTTAAGTGTTACTTTGTGAAATAAAAAAATCGTCATAATTCTGTTCGGTAAAATAGAAATATCTAAGGAGCTGAGCATTTTATGACGCAGACAGCTGAGAAAGGGCCAACACCCCAGTCACCGCCGGTCGGTCTTCCCAGTTGGTCCTTCCGGTGAGTACATAAGAAGTCCCGCTCCACATGTCATCCATTCACATCTTCAGCTTTTTCTCTTCAACCCCTGGGGATATTCCTGCACAGATCACGGCAGCACTAGTTTTTTTCACGATTGGCGATTGGGTGATTGAACGATGGGGTTCAATCACCAAACTTTCTTCCACCTTCCTGTTGTGCACTATGTCAATAAGTCTTATCATTCTTTAAGCATTTCTTAAATTGCGTTTGTCCTGATTGAACTGTACTTAACCCTATAAGGAAGAAAATCAATATCCTCAGCACAATCCGTAAATAATTGTTTAGATTGCAAAGGAAATTCTACACTTTAATTCCACTTGGAGTCATGTTTCAGTGCCATCATTAGGACAATGACATTTTGAAACCACCCATTTCACTAAGAAGCAAGAAACCAGTCACAATCCCAGTCGAAATAAGTTTCAGCAGTCGACATACAACTTTGCCTCTTTCAGTTGGTAGGAATCAGTTATTACTCGTGCTTTGTCTTGTAAACTGGCAATATATGTTCCGGCTTTTTGAGGTTTTTCCAGGTTTGTAAGGTTACTGGGAACCTCAATGTCTTTGTGAGTAAAAGACTGCATATGTTATTCTGCGTATTCCAAGTCATGAATCTTTTCTTCTTTGGCCCAGACTTCAATTACATTTTCGAAAAGAATGCGAAAGAAAGTGCTGCATTGTCAGAATTCTGGGGGTTTGAATTTCTGGATGGAGGCGCCCGTCTGTAGATGCATCTCAGTAAAATGTCACTGCTTGGTTTTGAGCACGTGGGTGATGCTACGGATTATATCCAGGTTTCAGTTGCTCTGATATTCAGTGGATTAAGAGTCATCTTAGAGCCACAGAGGTGGGTAGGTCACAGATATGCTGGACAGGTGAAGGCGATATGGTCTTTGATGGTAAGCAGAGTGGAAAGTGTCAAAGGAAATGTAAAGCCTTCTGCATGTGTTACAAATAATATTCTGCACTCTAAATTACTGTATGCAAAAGGGCCAAATGTATACTGAAAGTGATTTCTGCCGCACTGATCACATTGTTCCAATTGTTATGACACTGTTTGTTTTTTCAAACTTTTCTGCAAACCAGAAAAAGATCCAGCTAATACAGAACATTACAGGTCAAATTCATTAACCTCTCATGTAGCTATGACTATGGATCGAATGATAAACATATAACATACATAACAATTAACATATTATCTGAAAACTAAAGGTGTTATACAGCAATTTCACAGCATTATAAGTTGCTGCGGTGACATGCAAATCCCCCCCCTTCTGTAGAAGAAAAGAGAAAGATATAATGTTTATCCGGCAGGTAAACAAAGAAAAAGAATATGGACAGAGGTATTAAAGGAATACTTTGAGATTTTGGGAAATACAGTTTTTTGCTTTCTTGCTGAGATGAGATGAGAGGATCAAGACCGCTCTCATGTTTGTACAGTAAATATGTAGCTGGACCTAGGAGTCTGCTATAAGCTTAGCTTCTTTAAGACTGGAAACTGCTACCCTGGCTCTGTTCAAGGATAACAAAATCCACCTCCAGCTGCTCACCAATTAACACAATATATCTTCTGTGCTTAATCCCTATAATAACAAAACTGTAAAAGCAACAGTTTTACAGGGGGTTATGTGTCTGACTATTTCTTAGCTGGGAACAGTAACATCCGAGAGCCTCTGCTGGTTGCCTTGCAACTAGTTTGTGAACATAGTGGCACATTTAGCAGTTGAAGAGACTGTATTTCTGTTGGTGAAGACCAAAACAGAGCTCAAACAAAAGAGAATATTGAACTTACAATCTTTAAGTCAATGTTGCATTTACAGCCTGTTGCACAAAAGGCCAACAATCAAGTAGCTGTTTAAGTGTCACTGTATTTAATAAGTGGAACTACTAAACAGCAATTCTGACCCACGCTATAGTACAGATGGTGGCAGTCATGCACTTTAAGCAGTTTGCTAACTACCATAAGGAAGCAGAAAAAAATGATAACAAGAAAACATCTTGTAAAGATGTTTCCATTGGCTTTTGGGGACTAGGGTTGTGCCCAGGTGTAAAAGAATTTGCTACAGAGAACTAAGATTCCCAACTGTTGCAACTGTCACAAGTTTTTGTTTGAGTATAAAATGAACTGCTTCCCAAACATTGAGCCAGTAATTGCCAGCATGGATGAGCTGGGCTTGGCAACTATCAGATGTTGAGAACAGGTGCTGAATTGGTCTGCAGAGCCTGCTCCCCATTTACAAATCCAGCGTAAATTGTTTCCATGCACGCCCAGTTGCCCTGGAGGTCCCTTATGCTACTTGCTAGTGTTCAAACCAAAAGTCTGTAACTAAAGTTAATAATACCATTGCATGGCTCAGGGCATGTGGCTTTCCTCGCACGATGCCAAGTCTATTTTTGTCCTCGTTCCAGTGGTTGATGCCAATCTTGTCACTGATCTCAAATTCACTTCTGGCAGAGATTGTGTACAGTTTGAAATAAAATAATAATTTCCTGCTATGCTAATTTGGCTTCCAAGTAAGCAGGCAGGCAAACGTATGAACTGATTTATCATATACACACATGGACAAACCAATGAACTGGCCTTCTATGAGCCCTGATCTAAATCCTATTGAACATCTGTGGAAGGAGCTGAGACAGCTGGAGCAGACAACCTCAAAAGGTTGTGCAACAAAATATTAAGTTAAGGGTACCATCATTTTTGTCCAGGCCAGTTTCATTAGTTTGTTTTTTAAAATGATTCTGTTGAACCAAAATTCAAAAGCAATGTCTGATTTTCCTTAATTGATTTTCAGTTAATTTTTATTTATTACTACTTTTGTCAGTTTCATGTTATTTCAGCGACCATTGTGGGTTTTTCCTTCTTTAACGGAAGGGTACCAACAATTTTGTCCACGTGTGTACTTGGATGGTGCTTTATCTATATTATTCAAATTTATAGGGAGTGGACAATTAACATAATAAAATAAATGTGTACAAGGTAATGGAGCTCATTATTGTCATAAAGATGTTGATTTTTAGGTTTATAGTTCTTTGTGTTCCCGAGTTCTGGATCCGTCTCTTTTTTTAAGCAGGAGCGTCGTCCTTGTAGCCTAATAGTTAAGATGAATACCAGATAACCACAACATCTCTGGTTTGATTTCAGCAAATATATATAGTGTAGACCAAATATAATATAGTACGTTTTTCTAATCTTAAAAAAAGGGCTCCAGAATTTTGAGGAAAACCCTATAATGGACATTTTGGTTGACAAGTTAGGATGTTCAGTTTAAAAAAAGAACAATTTTATTATGCTTTCTTTACAAGAGCAACACTGAACACTTACATTTCACTAAATGTCACCATGATCGTAACTGAAAATGCCTCTGTGTAAGTACATACTGCTGTTTGTGGCTTTTTACGTGTTGAACTGTTTTAATATTCCTGGACTGAGAGAGACGAAAGGTTTACTTTGAGCAGGTTGCGTGTGTCTCCATCTTGCCTAACATGAAGAAACGCGTGCCTTTCAGGTTTCTTCAGCAGTAGAGGAGGAGAGGATTATCTTCAGAGAAATGAGCAGCAAAATAGAGGTCAGAGGGGCCAGTCTCAGAGGGGCTCCACGGATTATGGATGGTGTCTAATTAGAGGGATTGGTTGATGTTGCTGGTGGTCCTGGTGTGGCCGTGGTTGGCTTCCTGCTGGGCTTTCCCTAAACACCACCACTCTGATCGGTGACCCGCTCCCCTCTCCTGAAATGAACCCATTGTCCTCTTGTTGCCGCCATCCATCCTGCCTCTGAAATGAGACGCTCTGGCCTCACACCACTGGGCTCAGTCGGAAAGCTTACATTTGTTCTTATTCTTTCGTATGCAGCATTGAATTAAAACATCTGGCTGTTAGATTGATGTGATTAAAGCCATTTTCTTGGAGCAAACAGACACAACATTAGCCAGTTCTGGCGACCCTGTGCTGCACTCAGCTGTGGCTATTTATTGCGTGAGTCTTACTTGGAAAATAGCCAGTAGAGCTATTCCTGGAGAGAGAGGTCGTCTTTTTCTGAGTTCTTGACAGGCAAAGTGATAATGAAACCACATTTATCCCAATAGAGACTATCCCTCTGCATGGTTACACAATCTTTTGTTTGATTTCTCCAAGGAGAGCAGCAATCCCACAGTGAGATGAGATGATGCACTGGTTGTTGCGCAACGGCCTTTCGTGTTCCTAGTGGTGAGTCACTGACTAGTTGACTCCCATAGTTTACAAATAGTATTCGCCGGCACTTAGTCGCCGTAGACTGATGAAAGACAACAACGAATGAGGAGGAGGTTCAGCAGTGGTTGAGGTAGACGTCAGATCAGTACAGATGGTCACAGCATGAGCATGTTAACTAGTTTGTCATGTAGTAATAAACCCATAGTGTGCTGTTGTTACTCATCTCTTTGAATTCTCCTTGTTTCGGCTCTCTTTGAAAACTGTATGTTTGTATGTAATGTGGACTGAGCCGAACCTACTCAGGATCTTGTTAACTGTTAACCTTAGACCCTGTTTGAGAGGAAAATGTCTTGGGGACACAAGTTTAGGACGAATAGAAATGCAAGCTTGAACAGATTGCAGCGATTCATTTAGAAATATCTACTTTTCTGCAAGAGTTGCAGTATAAAAAATGTTCACATCTAGTCTATTATTTAATTCCGCATCATCAGACTGTTTAAGTGTTAGTTCTAGATCTTTAGAGCTTTGGCTTTGATATGCGCCGCAAGATATTTTGGGGTTCCAAAAGTAAAAATGAAGTTACCCAAGAGAAAGCATAAGAGGCCCCTTTTCCCTATATGGAGTAGGCAGCCAAGAGGCCCCACATTCCCCTCAGAAAGCGGTATTAGTGAGTGTTGACATGAGGTCTGTGTGATATCGTTTTTCGCAGCTCCCACATAATCAGGATTACTTTCTATCCCTCAACATCTCTAAACACTCCTTTGAGGTTTTCACACTTTGAATAATGACTAACAGCACTGTACTTGTCCAATGTTTACTGGTGTTTGAAAATACTGAGTATTTTGTTGTGTGTTCATACACAGTTAACTAATTTTTCTTTCTTATTTTAGCAGGCCTATGTGTCCTCCGGCCACCAGATGGCGCCCCCCAGTCCCAACACCAACAGTAGTAGCAACAGCAGCGGCGGCGGAGGGGAACAGCTGAGTAAAACTAACCTGTACATCCGCGGCCTCCATCCGGGGACCACGGACCAAGACCTGGTCAAGCTCTGCCAACCGTGAGTTATTTTCAAACCTTTTTGCTTTAATTAGATGGAGAGAGAGTCTTTTTGCTAAGCTAAGCTAATTGCCTCTTGGCTACAGCTCCACAAGAGCAAATAAACATATTTCCCAAAATGTCAAACTATTCCTTCAAGTGACAATATCTCAGGTTCTATGCTTTTTTTGTTTGTGAGCTACTTACAAACTAGCTACTTAAACTCCAAATGTTCATCTAACAAAATTTGAATAACATCTAAGCTATGCAGGTATATAGGCCAAAGGTAAAATATGACGTGTCATTTGTTTGTGTCAGGATTGTCACAGTTTGGTTGTTTAATACTGATCGGATCAAAAAGGCAGCGGCACTGCAAGTTATTATCCCTTAATATTTAATCAGACAGTCTGATTATAGCTGTTAGTGCATTCAAGTCCACCTTAACTGGAACAAGTTTTCTTTACATAGTTATCTTTGATGCTACATTGGAGTCTTGGAGAACCAAGAGATCTGTGCTGTCTGGAGCTATGCTGTTCATCTGTTGGACACGTGAAATAAAATTGTTTAAGGCCATATTTGATGTTCAGGAAAACAAAAAAGCAGAAAAAACTTAGGCAGGAAGGAAGGAAAAAGAGTTTTTTGGAGACAGGGTGCTGAATTACCACAACTAAAGTCAGTTTGATTAGATCTTGACAATCACAGGAACACAAGAAATTGTTAGCAAAATGGTAGAGCCTTAGAGGAAAACAGACAAAGAAAGAGTGAATGCAGAGAGTCGGGAAAGGGACGGTACAAGGGTTAATGAAGGAGAGAAGGGGCCAGAGAAGGGTACAGCATGTTGCCTCTTCATGTCCTGGTCTAACCTTTCACTTTTTGTGAGGCTGAATTGGCTCAGTAGCTGTGATGTGAGACTCGCAGCCCCCCTAGACAAACAACCTAGCCTCTATAGTATGTCGGCCCTACATAACACATAGATTAAACGCAGTGATAAAGCACCCAAACTGACTGCTCTATGTCACAGAAGTGATCTGTGAACTTTAGCCACGCCTCCTTTAACAAGGGCTGGCCGTAACTAATAAATCCTGACATGATAATGCTAACACCACCGCCCCTCCCTCAACAATATTTGTGTTTCATTCTCCATTTGAACCATACTGACCGCATAAGGAAGCCTCGGCCGCATCAAATCCACAGAACAAACCTAAACGGCTCGTATCTGACAGTCACGGTAATATTTGAGCGTGGGTCGCTCTGCACACATTGAAATTTGCGGTTGGCATGTGAAACACAGGGACTCGAGAGTAAAAGCAGGGGATTAACAGATAAGTCATTGTGAGGTGGTTGGTCGGCCGTATGGGCGCGTTGGCCGTCTTTCGGGCTGGTTGGGCGGGCTACCATTGAAGGGGAAACAGAAATGAGAGGGGAAAGAGTAGCATGGCC
>JAVQJF010071303.1:0-19253 GCA_036023855.1 Gadopsis marmoratus
AATTAAATTTATTTTTAAATTTTAAAAAATGAGATTTTTAATTTTAAAAAATTGTTTTAAGTTTTTGTATAAGCCAACACCCCCCCCCCCCCCCCCTTCCACTAGGCCCAAAAGGACCAAACCGAGTCTGTCAGAGTTCCTGGAGACTGAGGACGGCGAGTTGGAGCAGCAGAGGACCTACGTCAGCGGACACAACCGCCTCTACTTCCACAGTGACAGCTGCATGCCCCTGCGGCCCCAGGAGATGGAAGAGGACAGTGAGGACGAGCGAGATCCAGAGTGGCTCAGAGAGAAGACCGCCACGGTGAGAAGCCGTTACTCATTGTGTCGTTTTGTATCTGGCTTCACTGTTGAATTAAGATGTCGCACCACTCAAGCAGACACCCTTAAAGGCCCAGAGAGTTGCTGAAGAGGAAATCTCTCAAGTTAAAGTGTAACTACACCCTAAATTTCAGCTAGAACCCCCTCTCGGGGGATATTTTAAAAAGGCAACAAGTGAGGGAACAATGGCTCTAGGTGGCGTGGCTTCATGGCTACACAGTGTGTGGGTCAGGGGACACGGGGAAGACTGACACTGATTAGTCTTTTTATTTAAATTTCATGACATAGATAAGTCCCAGCCTTGCAAGGTTCAGGGCTGATTTGGAACCGTAGATGGCGTGTTTAGCCATTGTCAAACCATGAAATGCAGATTTTTATAAATATTAACAGCAGCAGTGACGTGTCTCATCACAGTACATTAAAACGTGTTTTTGAGCTGTAAACTAAATGATTTAAGTGTGCAGTACCTCTTTAAGAAGCAAACAGAATCTCATCTTGGCTGGGTTTTTACACTTGACTATCACTTGCGTGTTATTAGGAGCTGTTCCTTGACTTAATGTTATATAATAAAGTTTTGTTGACAACAAAACAACAAAATAAGAGTCTCCTACTTTCAATCTGTCACTATGCAAAAAGGCATCTGGGCAGCTTCATTAGTTCCATAATGCACTTAACCTGATAACACAATGTACACATCAGCTTACATTCTAATGCTTTGCAGAGGTACGTTTTCGAGATTGGCTGGAAGCACATAACAGCATTTTAACTGGAAAGCTGCTTTCTGAGCATCTCGTCTAGTTGGTCTTTATCATTGATTCAGGTGGACAATAATACTTTTATCTGTTAAAACGAGTGCGGTCACTTCACCAATGCAAGTAGAAAGAACCCAGTAATGAAATAGATCAAAAGTAAACTAGAACAATTGGATATTTTAAAGATAATTTTTAAAAATGGTTGTATGTGAGTGTTTGAGGTGCCCAGAGAAACTCTTAGGGGGAAGGGAAAAACATAAAAATGTATCTTTGGAATACTGATCTTGGTGTTGGATTACCATGGCAACAAAGAGTGAAAGCATTTGGGTCGGTCCTGCTCGCCATAAATAACATAAAAGGTGCTCAGAGCAAAAACTCTTGCCAACAGGGAACACTTCCTCAGCATGCTCTTACACCCGTACACAACATTTTTATCACTTCAGTATTGATGTCCTGAACCCGCAAACATTACTTGCTGTAGTCTGTATCACTACTCCTTTCACTCTCAGGGCTGACAGAAAATGCCTAAAATAAATTGATCATCATTAAAATTCTTCTTCCGAGCTTCAATACTCGTGAACAGATTGTAATGTAGTATGACATGCGTTATACTTTGGGTGCTGTGGTTGTTTTAGTTTTTCTAATAAATCTGTCCATGGTGGTTGTTGTTGCTTGTTTAGTGTTTTACCAGCTGATGTGTTCATTGTCACATCAGATTTTGTAAATCTTTTTTTTGTTTGTGTGTTTTACTTACAGCAACTGGATGAGTTCACAGATGTCAATGAGGGAGAGAAGGAAGTGATGAAGCTGTGGAACCTGCATGTTATGAAGCATGGGTGCGTTCAATACAACAGTTCTGGGAATTGGTGGGCATTACTCAATCTCCTCAAAGTATTTATGAAGCTGATATTTAAGCAATATGATAATTGTGTATTTATGTAATTTGATTTTTGATGGGATTAAAACCATCTTGAATTTTGTTGCTATGAACTACTATATTATCAAATATTAAACCGTGTTCAAGCAGGATATATATATATATATATATATATATATATATACACACATCAGTTTTGTCAAATGTGCTATACTGTTGTACGTTTTGTGACAGCTACTCTTCTCCCATCACTCCTCTGCAGTTTCATAGCAGACAACCAGATGAACCAGGCCATCATGCTCTTTGCCGAGAACCGTGGTGCCCACATCATCCGCCGCAACCTTTGCCGCAACTTCCTCCTGCATCTAGTCAGCATGCACGACTTCAACCTGGTGAGCACAGCCACCATTGACCGTGCCATGGCCTGTCTGCGACAGATCCAGGAGGAGCTGCTGGACACTGAGGAGGCACAGCAGGACCAGACTCTGGTATCAGCAGGATCCTGCAATGGCAACGCCGTCATCTCCACTGGGGGGAAACAGGGCAAGAGGACAAAAAGCGCACTAACAGACTGATGTTGGATGGATGGAACAATGATTGTCGTGTTTTTTTGTTTTTGTTTTACCTTCTTCAATGAACATTACCAACCCTTTGGTGCTTAGATAGGTGGGAGGAAGATCTGACCTGAAGCAGACCTGTATACAAGGTAAACACCTTTTTGGAACTTGAGAATTGAACCAAATATGAACAATATAGAAGTGAATCACCCACATCTACACAAACCAGGAATATGAGGACTGGATGATGTCAGTTGTACCTACTTAATATGCATTTTGTAGATGCCACTGGAGTATCTCAATTTGGGTGAGAGTGTGAACAAACGGTCTTCTTATGTGACACGACTGCCTTTGGTATGTGCTCGTTCTAGACAGCTGTATCAAGACTACAGTTAAAACTGTACTGGTAACATTGTCACTCTTATTTGTACACACACAATAACCTTGTTGAGAACTTATCCTTTTTAGCTGTTTATTTTAGCACTTGGTGTTTGTATTTAGAAAGCTTACCTTGAAATTGTCTTTTGTTTTTTATTCATGCAGCGCCAATTGTTAAATGCCGCTTTTCCACTGACATCAGTGGAGGAACTTGACTTCACTGTTGTGAATGACATTTACTTTGACGGGTCCCACACTTACATTGAAAAAGAATTTACACATGGCATCAATGTCTAGAGTATATAAAGCTTGTGATAGGACCCTGAAATGGATTGTGGGTTTCGCTTTTAGGTTGCCATGACAGTAGTTATACTTTAAGCCTTGGATCATGGACAAGACAATAAATTGAAACCTCCTACTTCATTACCCCTAAGCATTTTGGCCTGCATTGATAAGAGCTCCGGGAATGCCAGGGAACTCAACTTTTCTGAATTTTTCTGTGTTTTTTCCTCAGATTTACTGAAACAACCAGCAGCACATCAACCCATGTATCATGTAGAGTGCATAGCATTCAAAACATAAAAGTAAACCGTTTTCTGATGATTCTTGGCACCTGTAGTTTCTTTTCACGTTGAGGCTTATTTAGATAATGACAACTAAAGAGAGCCTAGAAAGGCAGAGAGTCGAACCCCAGGCCCCTGTGCTAAGGATTCAGCCTCGGTATGGTGCGTTCTATTCTCTGCTAGGGCGCCCCCCAACATGTTGTTTTTTTGACATGTGTTCTGAGTATCAGTAGCTGATTTGACAAATATGTATACATGTAATGGCATCAAATGTTTAGCCATGGCCCCGTTCTGAATCCAGTGCAGATTGCAGCTCTTCTTTCAAAGCAATATGCTGTTTATTGGATGGTTGGTTTTCAGGTCCAAGTCAGTCCAGTTGGGTGCCGTTTACGCCAAAGGGGAATATTTTCATCACACTTAGTTATGTATATTTTCTTTTAGCGTCTTTCTTTTCTTCATCCCATGACACCTTTTTTTTTTTTTTTTTTTTTTTTTTTAAAGCGGCAGTAGTTGTATTTTGCAGTGCACATAAATTGGTGATCATCACCTTTCATTATTTCATCAGACTTCCCTAGTGGACAACCAAATTAACAAATATTTTCTTCCCACCAGTGTGCATGGAGGGTTTCCGTATTCCTCTGGGAAAAGGGAGACCTTTTTCACCATTACTGTCAGAACACCCTGTTTATAAATTGTGAACTGTACACTCTGGCTAAGGGGATTTTTATATTTAAAGAAATAAAATACATTTGACCTTAATCATGTCTGTAATGTTTTGCCAACGCTGAACACTAGCCATCATAACATTCTCTCCATCATGGTCTCTGCCTCGCAGTTCCACTTGCATAATAACACTCACTTGTTCTGGAGCTTTTGACCGCATCACACTGTCCTCACCAGATTGAGTTTGCGCAGTTTGATCGAACAGGCGACTCGAGAGCAAGCAAGTAAATGAAACTTTTCGTGAAGTCTTAAGTTCTACTGTAATGTAAATAAAATATTAAGGTGCATCACAGTGGCTGAGGTCCAGTCCTATTCAAGACCACACTTGTTTTTATAATGTATCACAACACTGAAGATGAATTACATTACAAAAATGACAATTGAATTTGTCATTTTTTTGATGATTTTTTCCCACAGGGGAGAAATACTCTATACTTTCCTGTGTACTCAGTCGTGTACCTCCTTGCATGTTTGTTTTTAAAAAATGAGCTTTTCTGCTTCTAAAAGTAAAAAAATATTTCTCTCACAAATTCACCAAAAGCCCAAATGTCCCAGTTTTCACGTGTTGGCTGAGGGTAACGCATACCAGAATTAATAAAACAATGCACTTAATGAACAAAAGTGTTATTGAGCACTGACAAATAGAGGAATCGGTGGAGCATGTCGTTTTTCACTGCAAAGAACTCTCGAGAGCGGGAAACATTAAAGGGGGATTTTGAGTCAAAAAATGGTTTTACCATCTGGGTAGGGAGTCTGTTTCATTGTTTTAAAGAAACTGGACTGATCAAAATAATTGTGCTAAATGAAATGTTGGTTTTTTTATATTTACTAATGTATTTATTCATTTTGTGTGTGTTTTGGCTAAGGGGTTAGGTCTACACTCCAATGCAGTAGGTGGCGGTAATGCGCCACAACGCTGGTTGGACGTTTTCGAATCGTCGCCACCTTAAAGTGTTCAAACTGTGGGTGTATTTATTTGAAGCGTGTACCTTTTCATACTATATGCGCTAATGACGTCAGCGTACAAACAGGTAGGAACCTTGATCGGTGTGACGTATGTTTTTATCCTAAAGTTACCGCAGCGTGACGCGTGACAGCCGAGCGCCACATTCAAAATGCTGCGGGGCAGGATGTAAATCTGAAGTCCGCAGCGATGCGAAACAAACTCAGACGGAGAAGGAAACGTACAAATGCTTCGTGCCCAAGCAAAGACCGCCCGCAGGCCGCCGAGGTGGTGACGTTAGTGGTGTCAGAGTCGCGCTGCTCCGGTGATGAAGCGCCACAAACGGATTCAGCCTCGCCGGAAGCAAAACACGCACATGGTTCAAATGTTCCCGCTGCAGGCGTCTCTGCCAGAAAACCCAAACCGCTTCAGGGGCAGAGGAAGACTTTTTGCGCCCACGCCGTTCGAATTGCCCCAATGTTCTTGCACAGCAAGAGAAAACGGAGCGGCAGCGATGGGAAGCTGGGTGAGCCTGGAGACGAGCTGCAGGGGTCGCTGTTCCCTCCTCGGAGTGAAGCTGTGCAGCTGGCGAAAAGTCAAACAGCTTCTCGCCTGACAGAGAGGATGGGCTCCTGGAGAGAACAGCTGGCACCCTCGGCTCTGCAGCGCTGCCTGGAACGGATCCAAACACCTAACCCAACGTTTCCAGTCCGAACAGTGTTCAGCACTCTGCAGAAGAAAACAAGTCTGCAGGAGTTTGGATCCAGAGGTGAGACCGAGTGACAATCTGTTGTTGGTCCAAAATGTGCATTCATTCTATTAACTTATTAAGCCGTAGAGCTGGGTGAAGGTTATCGTTCTGTTCGTCAATCCAGCCGAATGTGTGCTGCCAGATATGCGCCCCTCTCTCCTTTCCAAAGCAGGACGCTCCCCACGGAACCGCTCCAAAGAGAAGAGGGGATGGGGGAAGGAGAGCTCCGAGAGGGCGCCCAAACATCCGAGGTCTGGCCTCGGTGCAGAGGGTGCCGCTGGTGTGGGCCACTGTCTCCTGTCAGCACAGGGCGTCCAGGAAAGCAGCGTCCTGACCGTCGAGAAGCGGCCCAGAGGCAACAAGCTAAGTCGCACTCGCAGACTGAGGCCCAGTGGGAGCCCAGTGAGCAGCCGGGAGCTGGACTCCGGAGCGACACGGCGCACAGAATCTCACAGCCGGCCACTCAAAACCTCTGACGTTCTCCAAAGAGGTAAACTTGACATGCTGATTGTTTTTCTTGTACCTGTGACATGTTTTATTTCCCTTTTTTTTTTAAATGGCAGGAAACCTTTTGTCCCTTTCTTTTGTCTAGATTGCAGTTTGGAGGATGTTCTGTGGACGGACAAATACAGTCCTCAGCATTCAAGTGAAGTCATTGGCAATTGTGCCTCTGTGAATAAACTGCAACGGTGAGTTTTAAATAGTAGTAATAATAATAACTTTATTTATATAGCAGCTTTTTTAAAAACGGAGTTTACAAAGTGCTTTGACAGACAAAGCAAAAAACACAGAAAACAAAAACAGGTTAAAGATTAATAATATAAATATAAACTCATAAAAGATGATATAAAAGCAAAAACAATATACAAAGGATATAAGGATGACATCACATGAAAGCAAGTCTATAAAAATGTGTTTTTAAGAAGTGATTTAAAAGAGGTTACTGATTAAATAAGTAGCTCCCTTGCCCTTTATTGATCTATTGGACTTGAAATCAGTGTGAGAAACACCTTTTTAATGTTGTTTTTCCTCTGGAGTCCAGTTGGTTGAAGAAATGGAAGCTAAGAGCCGACTTTGACGAGAGAAGAAAAATGGAGGAAAGGAAACAAGAAGACAACAGCAATGGTATGAGCTGGCGTTTATCACACTTAACGTTTGCGCTTGTATATCAGGTCAGAGTCGGACTTTGAAAGTGGTTTCTAATGAGCCGTGACCAAACATCTGCCACTTTACCTGCTTTTTTATTTATTTATTTTTTGCGTATCCACATGAGTTTCATTTTAATAACTCAGGATTCCACAGAATGTTCCACGTGTGGGATTTCTTTGGTTGGTAAAGTAATAACTGTCCTCCTGTGCAGACTCGTGGGACTGTGGAGACTTCCAGGGTGAAGCCGGGGCAGAGGACGACCGAGACGAGCCGCTGTGCAACACCATGCTGATTACAGGACCTCCAGGTGTGGGCAAGACCGCCTCGGTGTATGCCTGCTCCCGGGAGCTTGGCTTCAAGGTTGGAATCAAACTGGGACCAGTATCTTTGAATCCATGATGCCAAAAGCTGATAATCTGCATCCAAACATTGATTCTTGGTAACAACGGCGATAACAAAAACATGAATACATATGTCAAAACTAATCCAGATTATGCCTTTTAAAATAATATCCAACACCTCATATGCTTCAAACCTAGAATGCTGGTCAACAGGTAAATCCATAAATGAAAATAGCAGTATGCCATATGGCTGTATCCTTTTAGTAACTTTATGGTCCATACAACATCCTTTTAAGGATACATGTTTTCTGTTCCACACAGGAATATGTTACTCAGTTGAGCAGGTTAGTTATGTTTAACTCCCCACATTTTAATGTGACTCTTTGCCCTCAGAGAAGATTAAGAATTTGAAATACATGGTGTGGCCACAAATATCAACAATTATGACGCCGCTGGTTGTAAATGAAAGATATAGTCGAAAGGGCAAATTTGAAATTGATTGTCAAAATGGATTACTTGGAAAATGTTGATATTGTGTGATCAGGTCCTAAGCAGCCTTCACAGCAAAGAGCTGCCTGGACACCACACTTGAATAAGAGGAACCATCCTTTAACTTTAATCTTTCCTTTCCTTTTCGATCTAAGGTGTTTGAGGTGAACTGCTCCTCACAGCGGAGTGGCCGCCATGTTCTGGCCCAGCTGAAGGAGGCTACCCAGTCCCACCTAGTGGAGATGTCGGGGAAGGACCCACTGAAGCCAACTTACTTCAACAACTACAGCTGCGCTCCTAAATCTGAGACTTTTCCTAGTAGGACATAGATAGTGAAGACGTGTACAAAAAAGTCAAGCTTGCAAGAAAGATTGTTTTGTGAAAAACCTTATATTGTCGGGTTTATGTACTGTTAAAATATATCTGTGGACAGTAATGGAGGCCTCGATGTCATATTAACGTATTTTACAGACCGTTGTATTTTTTTCTTTAACAGGAAAAACGGTGCGTCCAAACAATGTCGCCTCTGCCTCAAAAAAAAGAACAGCTCAGATCTTTGGCCACTCCAGTCGCAAAGGAAAAGCTAATCCAGCCACAGTCACTCTGGCCAACTACTTTAAGATGAAGGCCAAAGCAGATCACTTACACTTTGATGGACTGTCGCCATCCGAAAAGCCAGACAGCAAGAAATCCGGCAGCCCATCACCAGGCTGTGATCAAACAGTGCCACAGAACAAAAAGACAGCCACATCACTCATTCTGTTTGAAGAGGTAAACCGTTTGGCGACCCCACACTGTAAGACATATCATGTAACGGGTATGAGACCACATGTAACCCACGCTGATCCGTTTGCAACTGTCTGCTCCCTCAGGTTGATGTCATATTTGATGAAGATGTTGGTTTCCTCGCCGCCATCAAGACTTTCATGACAACCGCTAAAAGACCAGTCATTCTGACCACCAACGGTAAACGCACACACTGTAATTTTGAATAGATCAGATCTGAGGACAAGCTGTGATGCTAAATGAACGTCTTCCTTAGATCCCTCCTTCAGAGAGAGATTCAACGGCAGCTTGGAGGAAGTAATTTTCAAAACCCCATCAGCTGTAAGTTTTTATGTCTACACCCTTGTACAACTTCAGCGTGAAATGCATACATGTTTCCTGAAGTAGCTCACAGTTCTCTTGACAAGAAACGCCTCTGCTGGCTGCTCAGTGCACTATTAAAGGTTCTCCACACATCCAGAATCATTAGGGCAAGAATGCCTTACTCCATCTTTTCCAAGGTGGATGTCTGTAGCTACCTGCAGCTGGTGGGTCTGGCTGAGAATGTGCAACTGGGGTTGGACGATGTCAGCAGCCTCCTCAGGCTGTCCAGAGGTGACATCAGACGATGCCTGCTGCAGCTGCAGCTCTGGCTGCAGAGTGGTGGAGGATGGGCATCTCAGCTTGGAGGGTTGCCTAAGAAGCCTACTCATCAGTGTAAGTTGCTCTAAGTAAATCACAATCAAGCGTCCTTCTAGACGAGGATTTTATTACCAAAAAATGTTTAATACCAGTACAAATTTGCAGGATTTCTTTTCAATTCCCTTATGTAGACTCAAGTCTTACTGAAAGAGGAGACAATGTAGAGTCCCAACATCCTCAACGTGACACCGGCTGTACTGCTAGCATGCTGGGTCTCCACCCTGTGACCCCAAACCAACTGCTAAACCTTCTAAAGGCAAGTATTGTTATCTTCCCCTAGTGTATATGAACTCCTTAAGATTCTTGTTTTTCTTTGGAAAAAAAACGAAGCTTAACTTCATCTGTCAAAGTGTTCTTTCTTCAATTCTCCAGTGTCAGTACTGGTCTGAAATAGACACACTGAAGCTCCTGAGGCTCCTGGCTGAGAGCTGGAGAGGAGGGGTGCCAATTTTGTACTCCAACCTGGAGCTCCTTCTACCCATCACGGCCAAGAGAACTTCAGTCCACTTCCTGGACAGGGACACGTGTTCTGGGCTGCAGAGTGAGCCGGCACCCTCTGACATTGACCCCCACATCCAGCGGCTGGATGGAGATGTCAGTCCAAAGGCGTCGGCCACCAACAGCAAATCTGTAAGGAATATCTCCAGGCTCAGCAGAAGGAAATATATCACAACAATGTTTGACCCCACGTCATCTCCCAGTTTGACACAAACTCCTCCAAGAACATCATTATCGTCAAAGAGGGCTCATTCAAGAGCCCCTAGTTCGAGGGACAAGACCGAACAAAACGCAGCCAAAGGGGAAACCGGCTGTTTGGATGCCTTGAGCAACTTCTTTGACCTCATGTCGTACCTTGATGCCACAATGCGATCTGCAGGGCCGCTTGTTTCAGGCCCATGTAGACCTGAGGCGTTTGTGTGGACAGGAGCTGAGATAAAGGATGGCTTGTTGGATGAGCTGAGTGAGGAGGATGAGGAGTGCAAGAGTCGGAGCCAGGAGAGGCTGGTGGATATTCAGGCTGCTGTTGAGTGCTATGGGTGCCACAGGTGCTGTTGGCAGGTGTCCGAGGCATGGACCGAAGCCCAGAAATACAGACAAGAACTGGGAGACACGAGGTGGGGGAGGCTGCTGGAGAGACTGACGTTACCAGCCTCTTCCAGAAGACAGAGCCTCAGTTTTCAACCACTTTGGGCAGCAAGGTGAGTCGGCTTTCCATCTCGACACTGATTCAATTTGTTTTCTGTCTGGCATTTCAGTCAGTTAAATGACCAGTTGTGTGCCCTATTACATTTCAGTTGTACAGTCAAACTTTCCTTAGTCACTAGAATGTCAAATTTTCAGTGACGTTTTTTCTTTTAACACTTTTTTTTAAGTATTATGAAATTCAAGTGAACGGGCTATTACATCATATTTCCTACAATCCATTTGGCACATTTTTGTCCAAAGCAACTTACATTAAGGTGCATTCAAACCACATAGGAGCAAGACCTAGATATCATAAAAATTGGGAGTGTATCCATTTAAAGCAAATAAGAGCAGAAAAATCTTCAGTGTTCACATTCTTAGAGATAAGACACAAGTTATCATTTTCAAACTACATGCTCCCTGCTAAAGTGTTGAGCATGAGGCACTTGGATGCATTATGGTTCTGTATTTTAATAAAATATATCAAAGTATTTTCCATGCATGCATCCTTTTTCAAAACCCTTAATAGCTTACCTTTTCTTTCTGGAATCTGGAAAAGGCCACTCAAGGCCCGTGACATTGTACACAGCATTATAAAGCAGAAAACAAACACAAGAAATGTCTGTTTTTCGCCCTGCCTTTCCCCTCCAGTGTGTCCCAAAGGAGGTATGAGCTGAGCAGGATGGTGCTTGGCAGTGAATATTTCGGCCTGCTGGGGAACACGCAAGCTGTCAGTGTCGACTACACGCCGTTCCTCCGCTACGTCTGTCGCTTTCAGAGAGCACAGCAACAGAAAGAGGAGCCAGTCGGGTGAGCCAGACGCAAGACCCATTTAATTCCACTTTTACGTAAAGAGGCCGGCTGTTGTCAGCTCAAATAGTGTATCATTCAGAATGATGGCACTGTTGTCACCTCCATTATAACAAACCCGGTCAGATGATGGTGGTTGTATCTTAAACCACACTGCTGCCTTACTGAGTAACCATTCCTTTTTGTTATATCTGAGCCAACTGAGTCAAGTCTTCAATTTTCAAATGTTGCTGTAATTATGAACATATAAATAAGACCCAATATTTGCAGAAACAATGAAAATGATTCCTCCCCCACATTAGGTGCCTGAACTACCTCAGCAGATTACGCCTCGGCCTCTCAAAGTCAGCAATTCGACTCCTGGCAGAAGATTTCTCATAGGGAGAAGAACCTCGCATCACTCCAGTATTTATTTTACTGTGCATTCATTTTACTTGAATACTGTCAAATGGATTTAATGCCGCTGAGATGAGAAATCATGTTTTTATTTACATGTATGTGCAACCATAAAAAGTAAATTAAAAAAAAATTTTTTTAAGTTACGTTAATCATTTTTAATAAATGTACAGCACTTTGATTGTTCGGGTACTGATGTGCGTTGCTGATGAGATCAGCGCAGTGCTTTCCATTCTTGGGTTACCGACAGGCGTGAAAATCCTCAGGCAGCATGACGCAAGTGTCCAAATCAAACAAGGTCGACAGCAGAAATAAATAACGCTCAACATCCCCTCAAAAGAACAGCATTAGAGTGTTTTATGTAACAGTAGGAATAATCAAAACTTAAAATGTACGGGCAACCACAAAATCTGTTCAAATGGTAAACATTTAGCAAAGTCCAAGAGGGCGCCGAGTGTCACTCAGGTTTGTTTTAGTAGATCGGGGTCGAGGCATCCGTGTGGTGGCTAACTGGAAGATTCACTGAGCAGTTCGTAAAAAGCCACAGCCTGAAGCAGGGCATCGCAGAGCTCTTCCCCTCCTCGTCTGCTGCCCATCTGGAAAGAATTCCTGTACTTCACCAGCAGCTCGGGGGGGAAGTTTATCCTGGGAAGCTTCTGTGTCACCGACTCAGTCATCAGCTGCCGCACCATCTGTGCCCCACTGGTCCGCGACTCGCCCACCATGAGTCCAAAGTGCCGCCCCACTGCAGTACGCATCATGTTCAAAACTCTGGCAAAGGAAGAAAGACATGGAGTCATTTTATGAACCCCTCGCCGACTTCAACACTTCTTCAAACAGTTGCCACAAAAAACAAATGTCAACGGTCAAGCACGTTTCAAAATGTCACGTATGTTTGTACAGTATTTTAATGCCTTTCATAGTTAAAGTGACAGATATGAAATCCCCTTCTTTTCCCCACCTGGGAGGAATGTTGGACTCAGCTGATGAGTTTCTTGGGTCAAGCAGAGCAAACAGCATAGCCTCCACGGCCCTCATGTGGGCCATGACAGGGAACAGAGCCGTATTCTGGACCGAGATGGAGGATTTCTCTATTATGTAGAAGTCGGCTGATGGGAGGACAGCCACAACTGCAGCGACCTAATGGCAGAAAAGAACATTTAAAGTTGTGCAGTTGTATATGGGTTCAGATTCTGTTCTGTGAGTTCCACCCAAATGTTAAAGCACAAGTATGACGGCTGTTCAACTAGTCGCTTTGTGAATGTTCCAATAATAACATGGACTCTGGTAGTCACACTCACGTCATTCAAGTAAGCAGAAGCCATGTATGTTCCCCTCAGGAAATTTGGACATTCCAGCTGTTGCCAATCCAGTACTGTCATCCCACGGTTCACATGAGTCCAGGCAATTTTATTTGTCCCACAGACCAGCGACACAATGGAACTGGCTTCCTGAGTAGACAAATAGAGAATCATCCTGTTTCCTCTTTATTTAGTTTGACAACTGAAATGAGGTGAACACACATATCAAAGTCAATTTATTAGTCACAGCACATTAAAACAGTTGTGCAATATCTTCTGTCGTTCATATTGAGCTTTGTCAAGGAAGCTAACTCAAGCGACAGACGTATAAATCTTGGCTTGGGGGGTAACATATTTTACACAAATCCTGCATTACAAACATAGAGTTTGAAAGCCACAAGTGTTTAACCAGGCAAGGAGGGTGCAACAAAAGATGCTATCAATTGTGGCAAATGTAGGATGCAGCTTTTTTGGAACCTAATCCATTTTAGGGACTATAGGTCCGGATATCTCTGCCTGTGCTGCATTGATTCTATATTGTAAGAGTATCCCTTTAGGCATTGGAGAAAGACTCAAACCCCCCAGTATAAGCCTTGTATAGACTATATGTGACAGACCAGAGCAGCAATGTGTAGGCATTCATGCAGGGTGGGTGTTTGGCCAACAGTAGTGATATCAGGCGAGAGAGAGCTCACAGTCTGCGTCACATTGTGCCTGACCCAACTGTTGCACTAAAAAGAACAAGAACACTTGTATTTTCAGGACTACAGTAACCCTAAGTGGAGAATTACCTCTGAATAGAATTTACATTATAAAGATTTTTCTTACATTTAGTCATGGGCAGGTTTGGGGAAATGTGAGCGTTTCGAACAATAAACACACACAGGATCAGAACCTCACCTCCAACCAGGACCGGTCAACCTCCGGCCTGATGAACTTGGCCAACTGAAGCTTCACTTTCCTCTCCTTCTTAACTGGGTTGAGGATGGAGTTGAAGACGGTGACCGCACTCTTGTACTTGAGCAGCGGCACATTCACCACACTCTCCAGGGTTTTAAAGGGTCCGTTTTTACTCCTGTACTCCACAATGTTGAGCGACTTGCGGCCTCGCAGGAGCTTGACGCCGGCCAGCTCTGACGGCGTGGCGTTGTTGAGCAGCTGCAGGATGGCGTCTCGTTGCTCGTAGGTGTAGCACGCGTCCAGAGATCGGCTGTCCTCGTTGCAGTGCTCAGGCATGGAGGAAAGGGTGGCGTCCAGGGTCTCGAATCCTGCAACGGGAACCCGGCTCCGCCAGCAACATGTGCACTGGAGATACCGCAGCTCTAGCTCAGGGAGGGAGCAATGCTGAGGGCGACGGAATAAGCCGGACCGTCCTGCGTACTGAGCTGCAGAGGGGGATACACGAGGGAGCCGACAGGTCAGAGCGGCCGGGGTTTGTTTGGAAACAATAAATCCTACGGCTTTGACTCTCCACAACCCTCGTGAGTTACAGTGAACTTGACAAAACAGATGTCAGGCTCAAAGGAAGTCACCAAAGAAAATATGTGGAACCGATCAAACTGGGAATACTAATATAACCGGTAACAGCTTAAGTTAGCAAATTAAAATTAGCTAGCTAGGTTCAATTAGCTTAACATTGCTAATTCAAATGTATGCAAGTAAAAGACACATAATTTCACTGCAAAAAAAAAAACCTACTTCTCTGAGCGACTGACGACAGAAATCTCCTGGCGAACCACATCGTCGTTAATTTAAATAAATAAATTTGTTCGTTTTAGCTACAACATCATGCAGGTTGAACAGTTTTGCCCTTTGGTTGTTGTCCGACGGCTTTCAGCTGCCGGCGTCGCACAACAGCACCGCTGTGGTTGGTTCCGGAGTTCTTCTTCTTCTGTGGTTTACAGTTTAGATTGCGACGTTAAAGGTGTTTACCGCCACTTACTGTACGGCAGTGAGTGTAGCATCACTGAAGTACAGTAAATCATAGGGTGGATTACTGAGCTCCATTCATACGTATTTTCTTATGTTTACACTCCCCCTTTATATTACTGAGGCATATTATATTATACAGCTCTTAGTATTGTGCAATACAATTCAACAGTGCCATAAATGACCAGTGGTGGAATTTAACTGAGTATATTTACTCAGTTAAATTCCTTGTACATAGTATAATTTTGATATACTTTTCTTGAGTGACACATAATACTTACTCCACAACCTTTCAGTGGGAAATGTT
The DNA here is from genome assembly GCA_036023855.1 of Gadopsis marmoratus. Lineage (NCBI taxonomy): Eukaryota > Metazoa > Chordata > Actinopteri > Centrarchiformes > Percichthyidae > Gadopsis > Gadopsis marmoratus. Next base: position 15,240 of record JAVQJF010071303.1, read on the forward strand.
GTACCTTTTTACTCCACCACATTTATTCCAGAGCTTTAGTTATTTTGCAGATTTTATATACAGAAAATGTAATTTATAGCTTATACAATGTGCTGAATATAGATTAAACTATCCAACCATATATATATAAAGGAGTTAAAATCTGCTTCACCTCCAACAGCTAAAATATGAAAATACTGGTTACACAGTAATACAACACTGAGAGGAACCATTCTACTGCGTAATAAATTTGTCTACTTTTAATACTTTAATTTTGCTGACAATACTTACATACCTTTACCAAAGTAAAAATTTGAATGCAGGACCTTTATTTGTAACAAAGTACATTTACACTGTGGTACTGCTACGCTTACTTAAAAGATGGACCATAAATTAAACACTAACCTCACTAACCTTCACAAAAGTGTGATTTTTTTTTTTTGCAGGGCCATTGTATTAGACCTCATTATTTTTTACCTATGTAAATAAGTGTGAGTCAGCTTGTTTTACAGGTCTCCTTCAAAAAGTGTGCTAACATTAATACAATATCTCTTCATCCAAAGCATTTAATTTAATGCTTCAATGTATTTATCTTCAATGTCTCCTATAATAAAGAACAGTTTTTGTTATGTCTGGCCTGCATTTTAATTAACTGCAATATATGCTTAAATGAACAAAACTTTGTTGTACCTCTCCTAACATTACGCTTCTCCCTCACCAGTGAAAAAATCAGTTTTCTATGAGCTACATACAAAGTCCATCAGCCTGATACTGTAAGCCAGTCACTCCGTTACATGGTCACGTCTGTTTCACTTCCTTTCTCTGGTATTTCTGGACCTCTGCATTTGTATGCAGAACAATAAACGATGTGATGCTTTGTTGGTAAGAGGAAATGCTGGGCCACTGGCCAGTTAGAAGAAACTGTGTTTTTCACCTACTACAGACCAGAACAGCTCTCTACCTTTCAACACGTAGAATCAACATGGAGTTGCCTAATAGACTTTTTGTTGGGACTCACCTGTCAATCTGACCAAAGCAAACTACCTTCACCTATGGCAAACCTGGAAAGAAACAACAAAATCCTGTTCGATTTGGTGCGACAGCCAGGTAACAACGTGTGTGCTGACTGTGGAGCTCCTGGTGAGTATAATGACCACAGTATATTCATTTTGATTTGATGTTTGACTGAGTTCCAACAAAGACCATTATACCTGATTTCTGTCTGAATGAGCATGTTGTCTTTATTAAAGTTTAAAGAATGGTAAACAGTAACCTGAACGACGGGTACATGATGGTTGTTTGTTAACAGAACTATCTCCAAAGCAATATTTTATAGGTAGTCACGTTTTATAATAATCTTTCATAAGGGGAAGTGGTGTCTGCTGTATATTCTGTGGTATGACCTCATGGTTCCTCTTATAACCCCTAACACTCTGTCGCCATCACTGAAAAGGACAGATACTGAATTAATCTGTGTGAGAGGGAAAGGAAAACAAGAACTTAAACACTTAAATGAAATTCACTGTTCAATTTGCCCATACATTTGTTATTGTCACTTTCACTTTATTGTATTGTGGTCTGTATTTTCTGCTCACACAACTAGAGTTCGTACTTTAGGTTCTTCTTACTGTGTAAACTTTGCGCTGCGTTCTTTTCGCTCACAGAGCCTGACTGGGCCTCTTACACTCTTGGTGTGTTTGTATGCCTGAACTGCTCGGGGCTGCATCGTAACTTGCCTGCTGTCAGCAAGATGAAATCCATACGTCTGGATCTCTGGGAAGATTCTCTAGTAGAGGTATAGGTTTGGATAGCTAATAACGTGTATTTATTGTTTATTCAATTTACATTTTTATATATTGAAAATGTGCACTGTCCACTTAATGCTAGGGAAATATTAATATGTATATTATACATATTTATTTTTTTATCTTTGAAGTTTTATTCTATATTAACTCATTCTTATTATTCCCCTTATTATATTAATTATTCTTTATTTCACACTCGCCTTGTTAGCATTGTCTCAAGAGTATGTCACCCTGCCACATATTATATAAGGATGCGACAGATAAAACCTTCAGATTTTGAATCATATTAACCTAATCGTTTCTCTGTTTTGGGTAGAAATGTAAATGGTGGAAGTGACTCTGATCTCAATACGGATACATATTTTGTTTATAACCCCATGAGCCTTGGATAACTTGGTTTAACTAAATCAATTGTCTTGCACATTGATTAGTCCTGCTCTGCAAGACAGGGATCTACAAATATGAACTGAAGTGAATAATTATTAATTGTCGTGTTTAATCTCACATGCTGTGGTTGCAGTTCATGCGGGAGAGGGGAAATTCTGCAGCCAAAGCCATTTATGAGAAGTGCATCCCTGCCTTCTTCTACCGGCCGCAACAAAAAGACTGCGTGTGAGTGACATGTCAACATGTTCACCATCCCTTCACGTCATTAGCAAAGTGGAAGTGGAAAGTAAAGAATCAAATAATAGTCTATTTAGTGAATGGGAGTGGAAAGGTACAGAAAAAGAAACAAACACTTAGAGACGAGTACCGAGGTGGAGCTACTCCTACAGACAGCATGAAGAAGACTTTCATTTTCAGTGGCTGGTATTTACTTAAACGCTTGTGTTCCATTCATAAGGACACGGTCATGAATGTTTTGCTTTGTTTTTAGTGTTCTTAAGGATCAATGGATCCGTGCAAAGTATGAAAGAAGAGAATTCACAGGAGAAAACAACTACTTTAATCAAGCCTATAACACAGGTAATTATCCTGCCATTATACTAACAAGAAAATATCATTCCCATCAGCAAAATATTCAGAAGTCCGCATTTGTTTTCTATACAGATTGTAAGACGCAGTTTAGTTTCTCTTCATCTCGTTTTAATTTGATGTGTCTAATCCAGACCTGTTCGAGTCAACGCTGTGGAAGAAGGGCAAAGACAACAAGCAGTTTTTTAAGAGGGTCTTCCTGCTGTCCCAGAAAGACTTCACCCTCAGATACTTTATCAAAGAGGATGTGAGTAGCTCTTCTGCCATATCATCATTTAGCCTACAATGTCTTATGAGCGTACATGGGTTACAATTCAATAGCTTGTTGTTTCTAATCTTTCGGCATCCTTCCTTAATGCTCTGATTGAAACCAACCAAGTCCAAGGTTCCCAAAGCTGTCATCTCCATGAAGGACCTGAATGCGGTTTTCCAGCCAGAGAAGATCAGTCATGCGCACGGTCTGCAGATCTCCTACCTGCATGGCGAACGTATGAGGAATCTGTTTGTTTATCATGAGAATGGGCAGGTGAGCTCAAGTGCTGTAGTGCTCTCTCAAACTCGCCAGGTCAAAATGTTTAAAAATGGCTGCCACACCCATATATGTATATATATTTATATGTACACACACACCGATAGGCTGACAGGATCTATAATCTTGATCTATGAAGCGATAACAACAAGAAGCTCTCAGTTCTTCATTTTTACCTAAAAGGTATGAAACTGTGCAGACAGTATACTTGCATAGATGCAGTTTATGTGTTAGTCTTCCTGATTTGCTCTCCTATATCTGATGCCCCACAGGTAATTGTGTCCTTGTTCAATGCTATCCGGGCAACACGCTTGGCATACCTCCAGAGGAAACATCCCATGCTTCGAGATAATGACGTGAGACAAAGATTCTAAAGATTTAGCTCAGATAGATTGTTAAAGTCAAAGTGTTAAATTGAAACTTTTGTTCAGTTAACTGTGTTTCCTGTGTTTCTTTGCACAGTTAATACCTCAGATAACAAGACATTGCCTGAAAGAGGGGTACATGGAGAAAACTGGCCCGACGGTCCGTGAACTATCTGAGTTTATTACAAAAATCTATTGGATTTATTTACCTTTGTTATATCTGACAGATTCATTGATTTCTCTCTCTTCTTTCTCTTTTTCTGTCGGTCTCTATGTGCCTTTATCTGTGTGTGTGTGTGTGTGTGTGTGTGTGTGTGTGTGTGTGTGTGTGTGTGTGTGTGTGTGTGTGTGTGTGTGTGTG
>JAVQJF010071314.1:0-38439 GCA_036023855.1 Gadopsis marmoratus
ATCAGAGCTGGCAATGAGCAACTCCGACCTGCCCACCAGTCCCCTGGCCATGGAATATGTTAATGACTTCGATCTGATGAAGTTTGAAGTGAAAAAGGAGCCGGTGGAGCCCGATCGCAGCATCAGCCAGTGCAGCCGCCTGGTCGCCGGGGGATCCCTGTCTTCCACCCCGATGAGCACGCCTTGCAGCTCGGTTCCCCCCTCTCCAAGCTTCTCGGCGCCCAGTCCGGGATCAGGGAGCGAGCAGAAGGGGCACTTGGAGGATTTCTACTGGATGACCGGGTACCAACAGCAGTTGAACCCCGAGGCTCTGGGCTTTAGCCCGGAGGACGCCGTAGAGGCGCTGATCAGCAGCAGTCACCAGCTCCAGACCTTCGATGGCTACACCAGAGGGCAGCAGTTCGGCGGCGCGGCCGGGGCAGGAGGCGCCATGGCCGGGGAGGAGATGGGATCAGCGGCCGCCGTGGTGTCCGCGGTTATCGCTGCAGCCGCAGCTCAGAACGGGAATCCCCACCACCACCACCACCATCACCACCACCACCACGCAGGGGCACACCACCCCTCCTCCGGGTCTCAGTCCGGCGGCGTCGCGGGGGGAAACCACCAGCACATGCGCTTGGACGATCGGTTCTCGGACGAGCAGCTGGTGACCATGTCGGTGCGGGAACTGAACCGGCAGCTGCGGGGGGTCAGCAAGGAAGAGGTGATCCGTCTGAAACAGAAGAGGAGGACGCTAAAGAACAGAGGCTATGCGCAGTCCTGCCGGTACAAGCGGGTCCAGCAGCGGCACGTCCTGGAGGGAGAGAAGACGCAGCTCATCCAGCAGGTGGACCACCTCAAACAGGAGATCTCCCGGCTGGCCAGGGAGAGGGACGCCTACAAGGAGAAATACGAGAAGCTGATCAGCACCGGCTTCAGAGAAAACGGAGGATCCAGCAGCGACAACAACCCCTCATCCCCGGAGTTTTTCATGTGAGTCTCGGCGCTGAAAAGTTTTAATGAGCGACCCTCACAAATAAACCTGGGGGGGGGGGGGGGACCGGTTTAATTTGCGCGAGGGTAAAAATGGGTTGTGCTGGTGTTGAAGTTTTGTTAAAGCTGCGTCAGTTAAGGACAAAAGAGTTTTCCACTTTTCTCTATTTGAAAAGAGTTTTGTTTCAGGCTGATGATCTTGTTTCATTCATGTTTTATCACTTTTAAAAAGACACATAAATAGGCCTGACTGTGAATAAGGATTCGGTTTCCACACATATTTTGAAGGACGTCTGTCCGGTTCGTGATGTTCGTCTTTAGACAGACCTCATAAAATTATTACCTAACCCTTTGCTGAGTGGGTCCCCGCCCTTGCAGCCTCGTCCTGCAGCCTTGTCCATCCTGTCCCCTTTACCCAACGTTTGCATTGTGAAATTAAACGACCCTCAGGCACAGCAGCTCCATTTTGATGTGAATTTGTTTTTGTTTAAAGTCAATTTATTCTTTTTATATGAATCATCTCAATGTTCACATTATCCATCCTGTTTGTCTTGTGAAAAACACCCAAACTCAGCAAGAGCAGTTTGGACAATTGATGTCAGCCTGCAACAGCTGCATGCTGGTCATGTACGGATTGTGTTTTTACTTTTTGGTTGTTTTTTTTTCTCCTTTTTCCTTCATTTTGTGAACTTGTGTATAGTGAGTGTATTATACCATGGGTGCATTGTTCAGCCTCATCATCACTTTTTGGGATTTATTTGTAAAAAAAAAATAAGAAAAAGAAAAAGAAAGAAAAGTGCATTCATCCGTCACTTTGCTTTCTTAAACGTTTCTCGCGAACATGGACCCTTCATCATTTTATAGGCTTCTTTTGGAGCCCCGTGAGGAAAAGGACATTTGGGGAATAAAGCAACTTTCTACTCAATATTGATTTATACTGACGGACAACATCAAGGTGAGCAGCATCGGGATGTTTAGCAGAAAAAGTGGTCATTTTTCCTGACAAACGCACAGACTAAATACGTTATTGCTATCAACAAGTGGAGCTGAAGATAAAATGCTTCGAACAGAAGCAGATTATGATGCATGTCCTGAAATAAATGAGAAGCAGGCTCCTTTATCGCGCATAATTGCTGCAACAAATGGTCTGTTCTTTCCGCAGTTCGCTGTTCATGTGTTCTCCGCTCATATAAGGAACTTCATTAAGTTTACAGAGAACCCTGTGGGTGTTATTCGGTAAATAAACTGTGAATTGTTTGGAAATGGAAATTTACTGTTCTCCCGGTGTTGTAGAATAATTCCACTAAGCACCAGGCATCTTTTGTCATGCCCTGGATTTCTATAGAGTAAAATGTATTGTCTGGACAGTACAGTTAACTGGCAGACACCGTGTTCACGTTTAAAAATGGAATTTCATAAATTCACCATTCAAGCAATAAACCTTCACGAATGGAAACAAATATATTTTCCTGAACATGTTTGTTATTTTTCTTCTCTTTAGTTTTGCATGTTGTTTGTCTCTGTGCCTGTGAGGCGACACCACACACCCTCAGCCTTATCATCGCTTCTCGATCTAAGCTGAAACATAAACACAGGGACAAAATGCCACTTGCAAATGTCATTGAGCGTCAAACGTCTGTTCAGAAACATCTGGTTTAGATTAAAGCGCGACGCAGATGTTGCGCACAAGGCGCGTGATTATAACAGCTCCAAGACTAAGTCCAGCTCTAATGTGTCTTTTTAAGTCATATTATATTTTATTCAATGTGCGATTTTTATTAATACCGAATTCCAACAAAGTATTTTCTTTTTCTTTTGACGACTTTTGCTTCTCAAAAAATAAATGGGGACGATCTTAACCTGTTGCGTAATTGAAGACAGAAACTGATTCCTTTATAATTAAAAACGTGCAGAAAACTAGACGGCAATGCTCAGTATTTCTGATGTAATTTTATTCTTGCCTCAGGGTTTGATAATTGTGCTGCAGGTGCTCTGGAAAAAGCCTGAGTTAATGATTGGTGCTAGAGTAAACTTGCACTCTTTACTCGGTAGCTGTCCACTTGTTGACTCCTGTCTGTGGAAGGTCTCATTTAAAATCGACTGAAGACAAAACGTATACATGACAAAATGCTTTGTCTCCTGAAGGTGAGGCAAATAAATATACAGAGATATCTCAAATTTTGAAAAATAAATAATTTTGACTTCCTGTAAATAATTCCATCTGAAGAGAAACTTTATGCAGTGAACCACTTTGTAATAATTCAGTGGTGATGTGATTAAAGAGGCATAATTTAGATTTAATGGTGCTTACAGTCATATTCAGCCTGACAACATTTTTCGCCAGTGTTAGGCATCCACCACCTTCGCTTCAATGTCGAGAGCCTTTGTTTGACTTCTGACATAAAAACGCTGATTAGAAAGAGAAATTCCACAGGAGGCACTGGAAGTAATTTGCTTTTGTAGCGACTGACAGGGCCAGTAGCCTGTAACCTGCCTCTGCTCTGGGAATCTGGCCTGCAGAGTGTTTCTCCTCCTCAAAGCAGCCTGGTGAACTCAGTGCATCCTTTAGAGCAGTATGGTGAGATAAAAGCTACACCGGGTCTGTGTTGGGCTGCCATACAAGGTCACTATGCATGCTGTGTGGTTATATGTGTGTGTGTGTGTGTGTGTGTGTGTGTGTGTGTAGGAGGGATGTTATCTTTTTCTATACTGCAGGACCTTTGACATTCTGTGTGTGTATGTACATAGGCAGGAATTGTTGCTTCAGATGTGTGTGTAGCTCATGGAAACTTTGAAATGCACCACAGCCGTGACGTGACAAAGACTGTACAGACTCTGTGTCTCACCTGTACAATAGTGTCGCACACACACACAGTCACCTGTCTCATATCGGCTCCCATGAAAGCCCAAAGTGAGGGACAAGATGGAAGAGCATGATCCCCTCATGCCTGGTGGAGGAATGATTTTCTCTGTGATTAAAAGTGAGTGAGAGACAGAGATAGAGCAAGAGGGAGTGAGAGAGCAATGCAGAGAGTAAGAGAGAGAGGGAGAGATGCTGGCTGCCTTCCTGCTCCTTTCAGATGATAAACGATCAGAGATGCGTCCAAGCTGAGAGGAGAGGGCCTTTTAGTGGGCATGTGTCCACTAATTTATGGCCCTCCTATCTGATTAGGTCAATATAGTGTGCTATTTAATTACATTTGTGTTATAACCTAGAACTGGAGATGCTATACTTCTTTCATGGCACGTCTTTCTTCTTTGAGGCAGATGGGATTAGTTGAGGTTTCTTGGAGTCCTGAGATTCACCTGGAACCGAACCTGCTGGTGCATCAACAGTGTGACGTGACAGACAGCCGGTCTGCTCCGTGTGGCGGTTCAAAGGTTTTCAGCGATCGTGCACCGTTATTCAATATGCAAGAATGATAAAGTGGAAAATTGCTGATCAATGTAGGGGTGTGGGAATTGTGTGGGATGCTTTCTGTTGGTGTGTGTGTGTGTGTGTGTGTGTGCTTGACTTCTAGACACACCAAGGGGCAGGAGGATTCAGTAGCACTGATTCACTTCCTGTGTGGAAGGAGGACAGAAGGCACAGGAAACAACATTTCAGCACTTCCTCCTCATTTCTCAGCACTCTACTGCTTCTTTTCTCCGTCTTCTGCTTACTCTCTTTCATGGCATGAAAAAGGCTGCACATAATATACAGACGCACCACATTATTAATCTGATCAGCATTAGCTGTAATTCTATTCTCCGGCCCAGTATATTGACTTCTGCACTGTGATCATTTGCAGTCTGTCCAATGATTAGGTTATTAAAGATAATGTTAGTTGTCTGCTGTCACAATATTGGACTCTCTCTTTCAGGTCAACTATGGGAAATCACTTTGAAATTTATCAGTATTGACATTTAAATCATCATCATGTACTTCGCTTTAATGCGTCAGAATTAATAGGACAAAGGATGTGCGCACTTTTTAGTGTCTATTTGTGTGAGTGCTCAATAACTAGCCAGCATTGTCTTTTATTTGACCTTGTGGTGTACATACGCTTTAATTGAGTGCATTAAGTCTGTAGGAATGAGTCATTTTATCATGACATTGTGATGCTTGGAGCTTTTTACAATCAAACAGAAATCTAAATAATTCTAAGTCAAACAAATAATGTAAATATAATCTCACTTAGCACAGGAAAAACTCAAAAGGCCAACGGTGCAAAAAAAGAAAATCAGGCTGCGTTATGTTTTTCTTCACATTAGGAGAGCAGCTGAACCAAAAGTTGTCCCAATAGTTCCTCTATTTGGATTCATAACTGTTATACGTGGAAGGGTTTTTATAATCAGTTGAGAAATAAACTACTTATTTCTTAAAACACTACCTAAAAAGAAACTTACTTATATACAATCCACTATGTTATCATTTTATCAAAAGCTATCTACTACGGTTGAATAAAAAATGATTTGTCTTGTATTCGTAAAAATTGTTTTACTAACAGGAGTCCTATATCTAATTTTGTAACACAACAGTTTTTCTTTTTGTGTGAATTCATTTCCTTTTCTTCCCTCGTGAACGCTATACCTTCCCCAGGACACAACTCGCCCCCCACCCCCCACCCCCCCCCAAAGGGTTAAAAACATATTTGCATTCAAAAGAGGAAACAATTTCAATCTCTTCCACTCAATCCGCATCTGCATCACTCCATGCGATAAACATTTACATTTAAAGTGATTTAAATCAGCTGCATTTATGTTCCTCTGTGATCCGTCCATCATCTAGACCTGCAGAGCTTCTCTCTCTCCCCCTCTCTCTCTCTCTCTGTCTTGCAGTGTCCTGAGTTATGTGTCATTTATTTGAAACCCTAATAATTCGTCCTCCTGTCGTGGCTGTGCATGTGGTAAGAATGCAGCAGCTGTAAAGAAGGTTTGTGCTGCTGCCTCTGTGTGTATCTCTGTCTATACTGGCTTTACATGGTGATTATTCCCCCCTCCCCACCCCGAAAATGGAAGCATGGGCAGAGTGGAGGTAATGTGATTGTCTGAATCCAATCCTACAGTCTTGTGTTGAATTGAGATTACTGTAAATGCTCAGCTGTAACAGAATGTGCAGATAGGCACATGTAATGAGGCTCGTGTTTTGTGTTGCAGTGGAATTCAAACACTAGATTTGCATTTGCTCATATAAGAAGCTCATAACTAAAGGGCAATAGATGAAAGCTAATTATGATTTAATTATATGTGATCACAATATTCTGACTCACAGATAAACATAGCTGAGGCTGTGTTGATGCTTTCAACAGGGAGTTGAGTTGCAGGGTACAGAGTCAGTGGAGTGTTGTGTTTTTGGACCGCAGCAGACGTGGCAGTGTGTGGGTGTGTGTGTGTGGGTGTGTGTGGGTGGGGGGGGGGGTTGATTATGCGACTGTGTGTGTGTTTGTCTATGTGTGCGTGTTTAAGTCTGCGTGTGCACAAGTTTGTGTTATGCAGGGTGGAGCTGGAGCCAAGCCCGACCCCTATGTCTTTTACCTGCATCTCAATGAAGAGAGAGAGGTGATTTACCCTTCTACTGCAGTCTCTCTCTCGCTCTCTCTCAGCCAGTCAAACAGACATTGATCTCTTTGCTAGGCAAGGTGACCCACAGTGTTGTTCAGCTCTTCCAAAGTCTCTCCTTTCCCTTTCATTTGTATCTGGGAAAGGCCTTGACCCCACACACTGCTGCCATGTAGCAGCCCTCTGCACGTGGACCTCACTTCCTCTGTATCAAGCCCACAGTGTGTGTGTGTGTGTGTGTGTGTGTGTATATGGGAGTATGTATACCTGCCTACATGTGTGTGTGTGTGTGTGTGTGTGTGTGTGTGTGTGTGTGTGTGTGTGTGAATGCTCCTCTGTGTGTTTATCAGGCTCTTTGTTTGTGTCCTCCTACAGGTGTGTGTAATCATGTCCCTGAGGCTGAAACTGTAAATTCTCAGCAGAGTTTAGGTCCATCTGAGAGTCTGGTCTGCCCATGCTGATGTTTCACAGCATTTTTCAGGTGATGGCAGACTTCTCTCTGCTGCAGGTCTCTAACTGGGAGCTCCTGTAGCTGAATGGGTCAGAGTCCATTTGGCCCCAGTGCGAATCGGATTACAGGGAAATGAAAGGCTCTCATTGTTGCTTAAAGATGGTTAGAGGGGCATTAATATACTTTGTCGCTCCTTCGCCTCATGTTGCGCTACTGAAGCCAAGCGAAACGTTTTTCAGGATGATTCGTCACTTGGTTTTTAAACCAGGTTTTCTGTCGTCCCTGACATGTGTGCATATGTTACGTTCGCACACAAATGTGTGTCTCCCCTGCTGTCAGACTACTGTACTGTAGGTATGATCCTCATGAACTGACTGATCTGAATGCTTAAGTTCAATCATTTATGAACTAATAATTATAATCTGCATTTTTGTTAAATTATTTTAATGTTTGAACTTTGTAAATGAAGGATAGGGTAATTATAAAATAATTGTGTATTATTAAACATTATCAAGCATAATGTTATAATCTGAAATTTATTTCAGATCTACTTTTTATGTGTATTGATTTTGATTTTCAAATACACTGCAGTGTGTGTGTGTGTGTGTGTGTGTGTGTGTGTGTGTCTGTGTGTCTGTGTGTGTGTGTGGATGTGTGTGTCTGTGCATCTGTATCCGTGTCTTGGAAAATTAGGCACATAAAATGCATTAGTGAGTATCGGCCAATTTGCAAAACAAATCTAAACTTTCCATTCAAATCTAATATCTGACATCTGATCAATTGAAATATTTGATTGATTTTATTTGATTGTTTTTTTGTTATTTATTTGTTTGGGTTTGGTGCTGCTTATAGTTTATATATGATTATTCTGAATTGTTCAAACTGTTTATCTAAGTAGTTGCTTTGAATTTAAATACTTAACTATTGTAACTTCAAAGTGCTTGATAGCATTTCATGAATTAAACTCAGGTCAATTTTAGAAAGAAAATTATTAAAGCCACAAATGTACTATTCGATGACAGATCTAATATTCCTTGATTGATTTGTGACTTTATCTTTGCTTTCTCCATCCTGTCACTTTTCTTTGAATTCATGTTCCGGTTTAGAACCAAACGACCATTAAAGTCCATTAAAAGGATGTAATGTCTGTGTTCTTTAATCAGATTGTGGGCTTTAAAATACATTTCTGCTTCCTGTCTTTGCAGGACATCAAGAAAATTCCTCCATCTGTGATAGAGAGCTGCGACTTCTCCGCCCCACCACCCTGGAGTCTGAGGTAACTTGTCCTGTTCAGCATTCTAATCTTCAACACTCCTTTACTTTACAACACAAATTAATTTAATACATTTACACTATAAAACTAATGTCAAAGTCAAATAAAACTTAAACTGCATCAAGTTTAATGTTGCGGATGTCTGACAATCTAAATTTCATGTCTGCTTCATGATAATTTTCACACTGAGCTTCTAATGATTCTGTGTTTAGCAATTGATACATTACAATTACTTCAGAATTAGTTTTAGTCTCATATATTATTTATTTGATTTACATTTCAATCTCCTTTAATTTGATTCAGGTTTATACCCAAGAAAGCCCACTTTATATTTAAAAACCCCAAAAAAGGATTGTATCCAAGTTAAACATTTCAGCTATAATACAATATAAAATATACCACACGCTATAAATGCTTAACAGAATTGCTGCACAGTTTTTAATCTTTACAACCAGTGTTTATGTTTGATTTTATAGTTGTCAGTGAAGTAGAAATATGAATAGTGACTATAAAATTCACATTTTTTGTTACTTGCTTTCTGTTAAATTCTTAATCCATTGATTTGAATAAAATCTGTCTTTACAATGTCAAACAATTCAAACAGGAGTTGCAAATCTGTAGTCCTATAACATCTTTGATATTTTCACTATCAGTATAAATGTGACAGAAGTTAGTCATGAAGACATGAAGTAAAATTGTTGTATCTATCTTCTGAGTGTAATCAAAACTACTTGTTTATATTGATTTCATGCACTCATTTGGGACAAACACCAGGGAGGGGTTCATTCTTAGATGTATTTTCTTTTTTTGCACTTCATATTTAGATCTATGACGATCAAATGCTCTCTTGACATTTGTTATGTGCGATGTTATGCAGCTCTCTGTTTTGGGACTCTGACAGTGCTGCTTGATTGACAGGACGGTGACATGCGCAGTGCTCATGGGGGCCGAAACCTTTGTCTTGACCCTTTGACTTCCTTCACTCTCTCAGCTCTCTCTGTGGAGACAAGTGCTGTACGTCATTTTTTATTTCTGGCTGACACGCAGATGGACGGATGGTGGGATTGCAGAGGATGGCAGAGGATGATGGAGTGAGCGAAGGGAAGCGAGGGCTAGTTTTTGTGCTCTCACGTTGCCTGTCGGAAGATGGTGGGAGAGGAAGGATGGATGGAAGGAACCGAGGCAAAGTTAGGGAAGGAGTTAAGGGATTGAGGAAAGGAAGGCACCTGGATTTGAATTCAGACATGCACGGTAGGATGAGAGAACAGGAGGAGGTGAGGAAGCAAAGGAAGGGATGGCAGGAGGGCTCCTGGCCGTGGATGCAGACAGACAGGCAGGGTAACCAGAGGCAGGCGGTGACCTTCTCTGCTGCTGGAGGATCGAAGGCTTTATTTAAAGGCCTGGTCAATGCTGGGTGCTGCTGAGGTATCAGCCTCACAGCCAGGCAACTCATCACCACTGTAATACAACCCTCTAACCCTAACCCCCCTCCCACATACACACAGACGTGCACACACAACTACACACACATACACAGATAGGACAGGACACTCTCTGGACACCTCAGGTTTTACACTGTACAGTCGAGAGGCTGGACAGAGGAAACTACAGCATCAGCATCGGCTAATTTTACTGTGAGGCAGACAGTATACTCTACTTCCTCATGTGCTCAGCATTGTGAAGCACATGCTTGTTTTACCTTTGAAATGCACTCCATCACCGTCTGTTTTTTTAAATATTTTATTATTATTATAAATAGACAGCATAATGCACAATTAAATATATATATTTAATATATGTGTGTGTGTGTGTGTGAAATATATATAGACACTGTGAGGATGGAGGCGATGAAAGAGTTAAGAAATGATAGAATGCAGGCTGCTAAGGTAGGACACCTGCATCTGTGTGTGTGTGTGTGTGTGTGTGTTTGTGTGGAGAAAGTGTTCGTGCGCTCGCGTGTGTGTGTGGCTGCAGCGTTAGGACACCTGCATGCTTCAGCATTTTCTGGCTGTCAGGAGCTCTGAGGTCACAGGCGGGGGAGTGGAGAGGGCACATTAGAGGAAGCTTCAGAGCCAACCCACCCACCCACCACGCCTCCACGATCCTTCCCCACTGCACCTCCCACCATTCAAAACCCCCCACTTTTCTTCTTTCCCCCGTTATCCCCCGTCATCCAAACCCCCCCCCCCCCATGGTGACGGGGTGAGTCGGCCACTCGGGGGGAGGGGGCGCAGGGCGACAAGGTGCCTCTGTGGCTGACAGCAGGCAGGTCAGGTTTTTGTAGACACGGCAGAGGAGGAAGGACACGTGCGCACATGCACGCAGACACATCAAGCTGTGTGAGGGTGTAAGAGAGAGGAAGAAAGAGAGCATATATTTAAGTGCTTGCGTGGACATATGGGCTGTGTACGTAAACACGTAAAAAAGCTTTTTCCATTAGCTGGTGGTTAATATCAAAGCTTGAAATACGGCTGGCCGTTCCAAAAAAATATAAATATCAACTAGGCAGAAGATCGATATTGATGAATATCATGATATCTGTTAAGGCTTTTGTTCATCACATTGGACAACGTGGAAATGGGAATGAAACTAGAGCATTTTCAACATCTCAGAAAATATTTGGGAAAAATCTGACTGAACATAGTATCAATGTAGTCAACACTGTAATGCATAATTTCTGATATTAAAACAAAATGATTTCAGGTGATAAACAATAAATATCAATGTATCGCCTGAATTGTCACACTGCAGCTGTGTTGGGGTTTTTTGTGTTCTGCAGCAAGTTTCTATCCATCACTATCCATTTACTGCCTGGGATATATATAACTACCAGCTGCTCAGTGTGGGACTCTTTACACTGTTACAGTCTTGATAGTGACACAGACGTCATCCCTCAATCCAGAAAATCCAAATGACAGGGAGGATATGAACAGGATGTATGCTCATTATTAGGCCTGGTCTGAAAAAAAGAGAGGAAGTGAGAAAAACTGAATTTGAAATAACAAAAAGGGGGAAGATTTCACTCTCTGCAGTTGTAAAGATACACAAACTGAACACAGAACAACTGTGTCTAGATTTGGATTGTTTCTTAAAATGTGTTATGTGTTTTCACGTTCTTCTAAACCACAGAATATTTTATACTTAAGGGGAAAACTGAGCCCTCCAGCCAAACCTCTAAACATCAACCCACTCCTCTTATGTTAATACTTATTACTATTGGATTGTATTGTTTTATTCAAACATAATTAGTTGTAAAGCTGTTACCACTGTGTGTGTGTGTGTGTGTGTGTGTGTGTGTGTGTGTGTGTGTGTGTGTGTGTGTGTGTGTGTGTGTGTGTGTGAACCTCAGAGCCACTGTTGTCCTCGGGTTGTGACTGTGGGTTCACAGCATGATTGAGAGAGGAACTTGTGATCAGCCGGAGGTTAGTGTGATATAATGTATTCCCCTGAATCACTGCAGCCAGCAGCCCAGGGCCTTCCTCTCGCCCGCAGCCTCTATCTCCTCAGACACACACAAACACACACACACACACACACACACTCCTTCCTCTCTCCCCTCGCATCACCATCCTCTCCTCTCTCTTCCCTGCGGTGACTGCCCAATGCTGCTTAGCGTTGCACCCATTGTCTAATTGAATTCCAACACTCTGGCGTTAGCTTCTGATGCTATAGAGATGTTAACACGGCACAATACTAACAGTCCTCAGGACGTGTTTCAGAACCCCTCTCCTAAAGAGAAAATTAGTGCTAAGCTCATTCTGGCAGCAATTTATTCAAAGCTCCAAACTATGTCTTCTGTATCCCCGCAAGGATTGTCGTTTATAGCCACGAGCGAATCAGCACTTCATATACACACATGCAGCACATGCAGAATTTTTTTTGTGGCTACGCCGTGTGTAGACAGAATGTGTGTTTCCTCTCACTTCTCATGCTTCTACTCAAGTGTATCTTTTGTCCCTTGTATAAATGTGTCTGCTGGTCTCTCTGCATCCATATTGCTGGCGATGCCGTCCATCCCCTCTCCCTGACACCCTCACTTTTATTCCCTGGCTCTCAAACACTAGCTCTGGGCTTTAATGGCACATATTTCCTGGGCCCGGCTGAAACGGGATGCATCTTCTCCTTGTTAGCTTGATAAATAACCAGGCTGCCAGGAAAGTGCTGAATTTTAGCTTTCAGCCTCTATTTTCTGCTGGATGACATTAATTTTAAGTGCTGAGAAGGAGCTAACTAATACAGACAAATAAATAAGGAGGAAGAGGGGAAGGTGAAGAGGTGCTGGAGTCACTCTGCCCCCCCCCCCCCACCCCCATTACTTTTTTATGCAGAAGCATATATGCAATATGCAAACCTGCAAAAATATACAATACACACGAGCGGCACACAAACATGCACACACACGCATAGTTTCTCAATAGATGCTTTTGTTGTTGACCAAACTGGGAAATCACCTTGTGCCATTGTTAGTTCAACTCCTGCAGAGGTCAAATGTTTAACATGTTGCAGGTAGGCAGACAGTCTGTCAGGTAGAAAGTCAGATTGGCTCCATGCTTCTCTATCTACTGTCTGCGTCCATCCCTCCTCTCTGTCTGTCCCTCGTATTCTGTTCTCCTGAATTCTGTGTTTCATCAGAAAAAGAGATTAGCGTGGCAGAAATGTGGCAGCGGATCACAGTGCACAACACGCTATGGATAAATTGTATTTATATGAGCTTATAGAGACAACAAAACAGAGATCAGGTTTGAGTCTAAGTAGCTCATTTGTGGATTGCAATTTAAATACTGGCAGTCAGAATACTATTGGGAGAAAAAGTTAATTACTGTTAAAAATAAAATAGTTGTTTTCTAGCTAAAACACTTGCGTTAAAATATGCTTAAATTGGATGAATAAAGGTTCAATTACATTATTTTTGCATTTCTGTTTGTGCATAAGTGCCATAATTGCTTATGTCTGTGCTGCGACAGTCTGAGAGCACATCCATGTTTTTCATAGCTATTTGGAAAAGATTCTTGCAGTCAAAATCCGACTCAACTTGATTTGACTTTTTTTTAATAAACAAGCTGCTGAACAGCAAAATAGAATAGAATAAAACAGATTAGAATACAATATTAAAGTTGAATCTCCCAAAATATCAACTTTTCTCATATTTTGCTTTTTTCTTCCGTATTGATGCTGTACATTTATTTTCCTGCCCTGTCATTTCTTTTTTATTTTAATTTGGATTTATTTAATTCTCCATTATTTTTCCTGTTTTACAATTTTGAACCCCCAAGATGACTTCAGATTTAGAAAAAGCATCTGTCACATGACAGTAGCAAAAGTACAGCAATAAATGTGTTTTACCGCTAGCCCATAAACAAAGGATGCAAGGATGTCGACAGGACACACACATCACTATTGATGCTGTGGATCTACTTTTATCAGTCACAACATGCAAAATTATACTTAAGTTGCATGTCACTACATACACACACACACACAAACATTGTTGATATTTCTTTTTAAAAATGCTTCTGTTCAGTCTCTTAACATCAAACATGTAGTTGCTCCTGTGCATTCACATTTATTAATTTTTTTCACAAATCCATGTACGCCGCACACACAAATACACACACATACCTCTGTTGTGTATAACACAACACAATGAAGTGGCTTTGGCTGAGACACCTCATACATTATTTTAACAATGTATAGTGCGATGAATAAAAAGGTCAGTGGTTGGGAACCGGCTCCATGTAACAATAAGATGCATGAACTGAGCACTGCAGGCCCTTCAGTCAGCATCCTGCGCTGAACACTGTGAGGAGGAAACACATGTGAGCTAGAGTGATAGATTAGGCTGTGTGTGTGTGTGTGTGTTTGTGTGTGTGTGTCCATTCAGTGTTAATGGGGCACTGCTGTGAAACACCTTATAACAATAGATTTACTTGGTCTATCATTATTGATTGTACATTTTTCCCTTTTGCCCTTTGCCTCACTTTGATAAATGTCTTTTATTACAACATTTTGCTTTTAAAGCACATCGTGAGCTGAGATTTTGTTTTGAAGCGATGCTTTTATTAGACCATTCTATTTTTGTCACTATCTGAAAACACTCTCACTCTGCAGATGCGGTGCAAGCATCTGCGTGTTCCTGTTTGCAAAGCAGGGTTTAATTTTCAGGGCGTATTTATCACATGCTGTCATGTTGCGGTCACATGACCACATGAACCACTGCCAGCAATTAAGGCTGATAAATCACTCATTTACAGGAAGAGAAGGAGGGACGGAGTCGGGCAAAGAGGAAACAAGGGAGTGATAAGAGAGAGAGAGAGGAATAATGAATAGCCTGTACCCCTTCACAGATATTTTATTCTTTCATTTTTTAAAACCACGATGTTGAATGTTATTGTGTTTGGGCAGTGTAGTATGAACTGTTGCCAGTGAGGCTCATTGACTCCTACAGGCAGAGACAAAGAGACAGATGGTAGTCGTTTGTGTGGTTTACTGTGATTGTGACCTGTGCACTATTTACTGGTGGAGGTGTGTGTGTGTTCATGTGTGCAGCTGAGTGCACGCCTGCACTAGCAAATGCATTTGTGTCATGACAGAGGAAGAGATGCAGGGACGTATACAACCGTCACTTCGCTCGCTCTCCCTCTCGGGTTCCTGCTGATGGATTTCCTCTCAGTCTAAACAGGAGAGCAAACACACTGATGGCTCTGCATGCAGCTATTCCAGATACCAAACAACATTGGAATTTAACTACGGCATCCGTTATTTCCGTCAGTGTGTGGATGGAAATATTGTTTTAAAGCAGAATTGAGAGCCAGCACAACTGTGAGCTTTAGGTGCTGACCAGACACAAGTCTTAGAGAGTTCTGATATGTTCTGTGTCTAACCTGTGCAGCGTCTGTATACGTTACATCAGAATGTGTGTTTCAGCAGCCCAGGTCAGTTCTCTGCAGAGCCTCAGCCTGCCCTCTTGAAAAGGCAGATTAAAGATTCATGACAGAAAAAAACCCAGCCAGCTTCTAATGGGCTGGAAGAAGATGAGGAGAGAAGAAGGAGAAGAAGAAGAGAGGAGTGCGGAGGAAACAAGCTGTGGTTTCTTCTCTGACCATCTGAACCCTCATTCACTACAGACAGTGATCAGTAACTCACTAAAGGTGTCTACACAATGAGACCATTGAGAGAAGTTGAGTCACTCGGGTTTCCTGCTGCAGAAGGAGTATAATAACAAAAGAGCAGGAATCAGATGTTTCTCTGAGCGTGTTTGAGGGGTTGTTTGTTGTTAATATATTTTAAATGAATTGCGGACTTCTATTGCACAGAAAGATGCCTTATGGCAATGTGTGTATTAATGCTGCAGTCAACACAGGCAGGATCCTGCTGTCTATGTCTTACCAGCAGTGCAGCTATGAAAGCGCTTGCCTGCGACTGCAGCAGCTATTTTGGGGAGAGAAATAAATTGTGTACACATTAACCCGCACTAGAATAAAAAGTCAACACTGTGACTGCGAGTGTGTGTTCTGTGCGATATGTGAAGTATTGCCAAACACTGTCTAACATGGGAAAATATTTCATGTTTCCAGGGGAGAGGACAGACACTGTACACTCTCTCTGATCTTTGCTGCCTACTTGCTTGCTAGTAACATCAGTAATGTAGGCTTTGTAATGTGTGTAATGAGTGTTCGGGGGTGGGGGCGTTAGCTTTTAATCCTTGTCATAAATTACACAAATACATTTTTTTCACTTATATTTGTTTTTGATTTGTTTCTTCGGGGCCGGTATGCTCACAGACATCAAGAGTAAGACACATTTATATTTTAGATTTATTGATTATTTATATAAATAAAATGTAACAGATGTGAGAAGTAGCGACTGAGCGCATTTGCAGTGAATTTTTTTAATTTACTCCCTGAAGAAGTTACACCATCCTCCAAATCTCTGATCCCATCAAATTATTTTTTGTTAATAACACACACACACACGTGGTAGGAAGGGTGCCGCGGCGCACTCATCTCCCTGTTTCTCTCTATCTCATCTGCTCTGGTTCAAGGTTGATTCACATACGGGGACAGAAAGGGGGAGAGAGGAGGAGACTCGAGAGAAGGAGGAGCAAACAGGGCAGAGGGTGAGGTTATGTGTGAACACAACGTCCTGCCTATACACACTGAGGGGGAAAAGGAGGCCACATGGGCTCCACATACATCCGCTCTCTCTTTGCCTCTTTCTCGTTTTCAAACACACACGAACAACGTTTTAAAAGTGGCAGTGAACTCATCACAAGGAATAGTTATTTCTACAAGAGGCCTACAGGCATCAGGCTGTTGTGCTACATGTTTTTGAAGTATGATAATTGTCACAAAATGCAAACTACCTTTTTTTGCTTAGAGTAATAAATCAAAAGAGCTCGTCACACACAAGGATGCTCCTTTACACTGTCAATAATCCATGTTTAATGTCACACTGTGGTAACTGTGTGAAGACTGAATTTGGCCACAGGGTATAAAACAGATACATTAAATAGACTGGATCAAATAAAGTATCACAAAAGTAGGTGCAGTAAATAGACTGTTGATAACACAAAATCAATGAGGGGCTGTGTTTTCTAACCACACCTCTACATAAGTTCTAGTGTGAAAACAGCCAAAAATCTCTTCTTTTGCCACATTATTATCCTTTTTGTTAAATCAAATAGCATCAATATGAATAAGTTTTACAGTAAATAAAATCTGCCAAGATTTCAATTAATAGAAAGCACATTTTAAAATCTTATTTCTGACACTCGGTAGTGCTGATAGGCGCATCACGGTGTTCTGTACTGTATATTTTATGTGGCTTTTTCTCGAGTGAATTAAGGGCCTGTAAAAAGTGGAATGTTATTAGCGTCAGACCACCTGGGGTGAACATCTGCAGCCTCCGACTACAGACCCAACATACATCACTGTTTCTCTGCTCGCTATTTACTGTCACGCACACACACATACAGCTCAGCTGCATCCATCTTTTGTCTCCTGTCTTTTTGACATAGGCTCAGTTGTGCGTTCCTGTGGGGGGGGGCTGATTATTAAGGATGCCACAGGTTCACAGGTCAAGTACAGGCTCTGCTCTTATGGTCAGCCGGAGGTCAAAGGTCGGAGGTTAGTGTCGGAGGCCAGGATGATCACAGCTGATTGGTTTATCAGAAGTGCAGCTCACCAGTCATCCACTGGCGATTGAAAATCAAAGTTGAGGATGATTTGTGGAGCTTTGAATGGTTCTGCTGCATTGTTCTGCTGAGTGTTGCACAAAACCTTTGTATTTGTTTATCGTATTTTGTATTCCTACAGTAACCACCCTCCTTTGAATAATTAGATGTTCTTTTCATGTTCTATTAGGACTGTTTTTCTTCATGTCTCTGCTCGAACACACTTTTTTCATCTTCAAAGTGAAAGCTAAAATAGGGCGATCATTGCAATTTAATTACTACATATCCCTTTGTGAATTTGCTCTTGTGGTTTGTTTACATGCATAGATTTGGCGGCTTCTGCAGTTTTTTTTGTGTGATTCAGTGAATGTGTTTACTTTTTCGTGTCCTTCTGTATATGCCTTCTTATTTATAGTGTGTGTCTGTGTGTGTGTGTGTGTGTGTGTGTGTGTGTGTGTGTGTGTGTGTGTTGATGTTGAACTGGGGTTTATTTAAATAGATAAGATGGTGTTTTATTCCCAATCAGAGGAATCTCCTGTCGCATCTCAGTCTCTTCATAATAACCCCCAGCATTGCTCCACATCTCCCCTGGCACACAGAGACACACACATGCACACACAACACTGAGTATTGCAGACACTGCATGTTTTCTCTCTCTCAGGGGTGTAAGGCTTTGATAAATGAAAATAAATACTTTTTCTTCATACGAGGAACACAAGGGGAGAGAATTTAATGGCAGAAGTGACAGGAGGGCTCTGGCAGTTTGATTCCTCAATACAAGCAAATATATGACAAAGAAACACCTTCTATAACTCTGAGTGTGTGTGTGTGTGAGTGTGAGAGAGAGCGTGGTACAATTTAGTGCTAAAACACAGGTACATCAAAATGCGTGAGGAAGTAGCAAGTGGTCTGTAGGCTGAAAAACAGCACATCACATGATTTAGAGGAAACAGGTTCTCCTCCCTCATTTGTCTGTTTCTGTGACTGCAAGGTCACATAGACGCCTCCCGCTCTCTCCCTCTCCACCTTTGTTTCCCCCGGCTCCTCCGGACCTCATTTCATTCAACACTCCCAAACCTCCGACAGCTCCATAACTATAACTCTCTCCTCCCTGTCCTCTCCTCCTCTCTTCTCTTCATCCACAGCTAAATGACTCTGTCAGAAATAAAGAGCACTTATCTTATCTACCGCCTCCACTTTGCTGTCTCTGTCCCCGTCAACGTCACACACACACACACACACACACACAAACAACAACTTATGGGCACATTCTAAAAGCAACAAACAGATATGCACATTAAACTTATAGCTGTGTATCTTTGATTATAGCTATTATTATAGACATAATTACTTTCCTAACCCAAAACCAAAAGCTTTTTATTTCATTTTCTCTGCCTGTATCTTAATTATTCCTCTCTGACGGAAGATTCAGCCTCGTCCAACAATATTTCAGCTTGCTGTACTGACTCAAAGTCCTCAGCCACCTGCCAGAAAGAAAGACATATCAGCCCACAGCGTAGCAGACAGACAGGTAGACGGAGGCTGACAGAGGACAGCTGTCCACTTATTCCTCCTCTTTCTCGTCTTCCTCTCCTGTCAGTCCCTTTTCCCTCCTCCCTGTGGTGTAGAGGAGAGAGAGAGAGGGATCTACGGCTATCTGCAGCCTGCGGAGGGCTTGCGGTGTGTTTTGTCTTTGTGTGTGTGTACGAGCCACCTACCAGGCACTCGGCAGGGGGTCGCAGAGCGATGAGAGGAAAGAAAGAAGGATGAGGGGTGGGAAGGAGTGTGATTGGGATAAAACTCTCAGCAAGAACAAACACACAGTAACCAACTACACACACACACACACACACTCATCTCAGCACATGCTCCAGCAATCTGCTAGGTCTCCCTGAACACTCCATCACTAATAGTCACGTTACAGAGCGCAACATAGACGCAGATTTTGATCAGAATGTACTGTGATGACTTCGCCTTTCTGTTACCTAAAAGTGCACACACACACACACACACACACACAAGGTTGTCCTGCTTTTACAGTTCAGAGGGATCAAAGGTTGCGAGTAAACTCCATCGACTGCATCATCCTTAAGTGGAGGTTATGCATATGTTTATTGAACCATGTCCACCGTACCTGAGTAAATTAGCTTGAAGTATTTGCATACTATGATGTTCAGGAGCGTCCTTTGTTTGCTGTTCTGGAGGCCAGTGCAGCTAGAGAACGACAGCGGGAAGGACAGAAAGAAAGGGAGTGCGCTCGCTCCGAGCAGATAGTGGATCTGTGTATGCAAGGATGCGCAGGAGACGGAGAGATGAAAAGAGTGATAATTCTCCTGCTACCCCGAGGCCTCTCACAGCCTCGCGGGCTCCCTATAGGTCCCCTGACACATGCCTGAGCAGAAAGCCAGGGCCCGCTAATTGGCCCCTGTGATAACACCAGAGAGAGAGGCAATGTGTGTGTGTGTGTGTGTGTGTGTGTGTGTGTGTGTGTGTGTGTGTGTGGGCGCGCGTGTGTGTTTCGGCACAACAGCGCCGTTGAAAGCTTATATTTTCTAAAAGTAATAATTTATTGGTTTGTAATTCTGCTTTTAAGGGTGTTTGATTTGTAAGCTGTGAGGATATTTATTATGATCTGCAAGCTCATTGAAGTCGGAAGCCACTGAAAGACAATTAAAGCATATACACTAGTTCAAAGCGCTGCTTCAATCTTTAAACAGCTTGTTTCTCTCTAATTGTTTCATTATCTCAGTGTGCTTATTAAATGTACGATAACTGTTAATTACCACATGAGGATTTGTAAAGGATTTGTCTTGAGTATCAGAACAAATTAATTAAACTGAACACATTTAAAACAACAGCAATGATAACAGCAGGTGCAGCATATGTGTGTGTGTGTGTGTGTACACATCCACATTTCCAATGCTATGGCTGTTTGTTTGAATCTCTATGTTTAATTGAGATTCATAGGAGGAATTTAAATGAGATTCAAATGAGATTCATAGCTAATTGTAGCAGCACAGGTAATATGCAGATAGATTTAATGATGATTCAGTGTATCTTGCAGTCTGAGGAGAGTTTGATCAGACCATTGGAAAAGGCTGGCTGAAATCATTACTGTGATTTGGGAGAAAAGCAGCAAAAGAGGAACTGTTGTTTAAAGGCATTTAAAGGTAAATAAAATTGAAGTTTTCTAAATTACAGTTTTCTTAAAATGCAATTTTCAATTTAATGTAAAGAAACACAGGCTTTGTCCTAGAATATGGTGTAAAGACAAAACAAAAAAGTCTCAGTGTTTTTACAGTTTATGCCATGATACAAAATTAAAATCAAATCTTCAACTTCAATTTACTGTAAGTCTATTTGGACAAAAGCATCTGCAATATTAATGCAGTGTTTAAAAAGCGCATTTCTGTATGCTGGATCATGAGAAATGTCAGTTCCTGGGGCAGTGTAAGCAAAGATTTTGTTCGGGATAAATTCCTCCGGCAAATTGTCTCAAAGCGAGGACGCTGTACTGTACTGTACTGTGTGGTTCCATACACTCACCAGTTTAATCTGTGTAAAATCCAGCTGTTCACGACAGCTGGGACATTATATTAAATAAAACGCAGCTCATACACACATGCACACACGTCAACACTTATTCTTCTGTTGCCTTCCATACATGAGCAACGAGTTGTTTCCTTCCCTCTCTCCTGCTGTACATACGCCCGGACAGATGTGCACTGCTGGATGCTGTATAGTTATCTATAGTATATTTACCCTAATTAAATTGATGGGAAAAGGCGTTATGCACTAATCAATGTGTGAGTGTGTGAGTGTGAGTGTAGGTATGTGTGTCGGAAGGTAAAGGTGGTGTGGGGTTATACTGAAGACAACATATTCATGGTTTCAAAGGGGCATCTGGATTCTTATTTCCTTTTTCTCTAAAGATACCCATTGTTCTCCTCTGTGGGGTGCTTCCATTTAAGTCTAATATAACCTCGATACTATAAGGTTTCCGATATTACACCATGACCATAAACTCAGATTTTACATGATCCGAGCACACGCATAGGCACAGAAACCCACATATAGAGCATATACAGTCATAAGCCATACATTTTGCCTCATTTTGCTTACTTACAGTCATTAAAAGGGGGCTTACACACCAGGTAGCCCAAACACACATAGCATACAGGCATGGTGATGAGCCAAACAATGAAACAAATATTCTGTGGGACTGGATAAGGCGCAGCAGTAGGCAAGAGGCTCTCTCTACTGTACGACTGCAGTATTGATAGATGCTGCAGAGCTTGAGTCTACCGTCCCACTTTATTTCAATTAGCTCACAGGAAGCAGGAAATAACCTGCACATCAATTGTCATTTCTACGGGGCCGAGGCAGGCTGAGACTCACTTTGTCCACCAATAAAAGATGATGTAGCCATGAAGATTAAAGGAAAATTTCCTCCTCACGTACTCTCACACTGTTATACAGTATATCATTAGTGTGTGTGATGTTCAGTGCCTTTAAGGTTGTTATGGTTATTTCTTTTCATGGTGTACACACTGGCCCTGTCCACTGCTTTAGTAAGTGATTTCCTACAGATCCCAGGATCCTGCTCTAATAATCCTGCCACAGCATGTTGCATTCTGTTGCAAAAGTTAGCTATTCCGACCTGAAGTCATCCGTGTTTTTCGAGGTGTTTGATAGGTAAAGACAAATACACCAACAACAACAAAAAAGGCCTGGAAATGTGCACATCTTCTATGCTACTAGAATGTTTTAAAGTAGATGTCCCATTTAAATACATTCTGTCTTTATGATGGACACTAGTGCTTACATTAAATCAGCCTTGGAATCACACCGCAGAAATAAATGTGGCGAATGCTGATGTACCCTTTTAATGACCACGCACACAAAACTGCGCAGTGACAGAAAACAGAAGAGCAGGAAACTGTATATGCATCATGAAACACACTGAAAGGCTTTTAGCGAGGGAGGTTGAGAAAGAGAGGTCAATTGGATTGCATATATAGAAGGTTATATGGTGTGTGATCATATCAGAAAACACAGTCATGTATGCACCCCCATTTTACAGTATATCACGCACACAAACACACACTCACCTGAAAACAGCGAGGCACACCGCAGTGTGATTTGTTTGTGTTGTTGTGCAGTGGACTGAAGCGATGGAGGTAGTAACTGTTTGATGGTAGGCTTTATGGAAACACTATATAACGCCTGTGACAGTTTATTCAGTGCATGTCAGGAAGGGGGGATTTGTGACACTACAATGGCTGAGACTCTCCTGCAGCCCCATGCACTTATGCACCCTCCGTTCACGACTCCGGAGGGAAAAATGAGTGAGGGAGATGTGAATCTGTTTGCATGTTAAATGTCATAGAGCTGTGCGCAGTATAACGCTGAAACAAGGCTGTAATTTCATAATACAACAAGTACTAAACTCAGATACTAGGGGAATAGACTAAAATATCTCTCCTTTTTAATTTTAGCTGCTGATTTGAATGTCGAACATCACTCTCATCCCCTTGACACGCTCGAGTAGACACAAATGTCTGAAACTGTTTGTGAGAGATTTTTTCCTCTGCTTCACAGCTACAGTGGCAGGCGATTGGACACCAAGCTGAGATCGTTAGACAGTACATTTTCTTTACAGAAAAAAAAATTCTGCCTCCTTTTTGCACTAACTTTTTGTCCAGCCAGTTATTCCCCAGGGTCCATTAGCTGAGTTTTCATTGGTTCTCCTCTCGGCTGGATGCTATTAGCCCTGTGATTGGGTATTGAATTAGTCTGGTGATTGGGTATTGAAGGCATGAAGACTGATGAGAGGATTTGGTTAAGCTTTCTTCTCCAAACCTCATTACTCAAACTCACACTCAAAGAGAGCAGAGCTGGAAGACACACACACACACACACACACACACACACACACGGAGACATTTCTGTCCTGCTTAAATTCACACTTTTCAAAGGAAGATTTAACAACTTAAACATCATCCCACTCCACCAACCCCCCTGCAGGGTTAGAACAATTAATTCCTCTCAAATCGACACCTGCACCGCTCTCTCAGCTCACTTTTCACACCGGCTGCAAACAGAGCGCGGTCAAAACCATGAAACAAATATGTGATATGATGCATGAGCAGGTGCAGCGGAGACGGAAGACACTGGGAGACAACCTTTCTGTACTGAAAAGAAAGTGTTGTCGGGCCCAGGAGAGTGCTGCATGAAATTGGAGCCTGCTAAAGAGAGGGATGTGTGAAGGGCTTTGTGCTGATTTATGCTGTGTTTCATCCCACAATAAAGATTATGGATGATGATATTGATTTAGCCGGGGCTGTGGCCATGACTGGACTCAGGCTCTCAGGTTGGGAGAAAAGAAAATTTAGCTCATTATCATTCTCAGACACAGTGAGGAAGCCTTTCTCTCAGCATGTGTGTGTGGATAAATGTGTGTGTCTCTCTATATATATATATCTGTGTGCCAGAGTCTTAGATCATCCTCTGTATTAGCAGCACGACTCTTCCCTCCTTTAGTGTTTGTGAAAGTGTTGAACCCCATCCTGTCCTCCTCTTTCAAGAGCCAGAGAGCGAGCAGCAGGCATTCCCAGCAGCACAGCAGAGCAGACCAA
Organism: Gadopsis marmoratus; assembly: GCA_036023855.1. Classification (NCBI taxonomy): domain Eukaryota; kingdom Metazoa; phylum Chordata; class Actinopteri; order Centrarchiformes; family Percichthyidae; genus Gadopsis; species Gadopsis marmoratus. Next base: position 24,048 of record JAVQJF010071314.1, read on the forward strand.
GAGGGAGGGATGAAGTTATTGACTCCACTTTGATTTAACCTCTCCTGCCTGATCCTCAGAAGCACACAGACACATGTAGATTGGGGAATTCTCAAAATAAAAGCTGCCCTCTCAGGGATGTGCACTTTAAAGATGCAATTCAGAATTGATTTCAGGCTTGTAATGTTGGATATATTTGTAAATATCAGTGGTGGAAGTAGTATGAAGATGATTTACTTAAGTGAAAATAGCGATATCGCAATCTAGAAATGCTCAATTACAAGGTACGGTCCTGCATTCAACATTTTACTAAAGTTACAGACATTTGTACTTAAAATGTAAATAGCACTTCTAATGCAGAATGGCGATTGCCCTCTCAAGGAAAATTAGAGCGTCATTCATTTCAGAAAATGCCCAAAAACAATTACATTCAAGTGACAAAACCCTCTAGTGGCTTATGTAATTATGACTGTTGTCTGTAAGGAGCAGAGGAGGAGGTAGCGTGACAATATGACAGAGCCACAAAGTCCACAGACGGAGGACATCTGGGTGGGTGGAAGGGTCAACAAAACGTCAGACTGTAAGATGGGAGATTACTAGTCCGGCACCATTTCTAGTCAACGTTGGTTTCTTTTAACCTTGACCAAGTGTAAATCAGGTGTTTATTATTGTAACCATGATGACAAAGGTGTGTAAGATAAAAAAAACAGTTTTATATGAAACAGGTCATCTTGACAATAGCAGCATCAGATCAGAAAATGCTTATGTGTCACCCTAGGGGCCATGGGCCAATGATGTATAGTGGGGTTTAATGTGGAGGATGTGTTTCAGGGTGTTATTTTATTATATTACTAGCAGTGTTGAGCAAGCTAACTAAAACGTTTTGAAAAATTAAACTAATTTCCTAATTACTCCACAGTATTTTAGATTGCTCTTTACATTATTTTCCTTATACTCAGCACAGCTCCGACAAATGTGCCTTCAAACAACCCTAAAGCCTCCACACACACAGTGTTACGTAGTTAAATCTGTAACAATGAATTATACTTTACAGGCTGATCATTTGTTTTGTATAAATCTCAATCCATCTAAAGTAACTAGTAACTATGCAGTGGTGTAAAAAGTACAATATTTTCCTCTTAAACGTAGTGAAGGAGTAGAAAGTAAGAAAGAAACACAAAATGGTAATACTCAAGTAAGGGAAAAAATATAGTATTTGCACTACAGTACTTGTGCATCCATGTACAGTATGTTCCTGTTTGACTTATAAATAGACAGTAAACCTTTCTCTGCTCATTATGTTGGTTTAGTCAAATGCATCTACACAATGTTTAGCTAATACAGCCCTAATTTCAGACCGCTTCAGAATGAAACAACAGCTATTATTACGAACAATATCACTGAATGCTGTTTTGCTGAACGCTGTTGGAGTTGTTGAACGGGACAATGGCGACAAAGTGCACTTCTCTTTAATTAATTACCCGCTTTTGTTTCTGGAGGCAACACACACACACATAATCATACACATGTACACACTCACAAATACACACGAGTTTGGTTTTTAGAGGAAAAAGGAGGAAGTGAGGGAGAGAGGAAGAGGGTAATATCAGCAGGCTATCTATCCTCTCTTCCAGTGGTGCATCCCAATCCTCTTTGGAAATAACAAATGCATAAAGGAGCCACAACACAAATATATCTGCCTGGCTCAGATAGATAGGGCTATGCGAGAGTTTAATACCCTTATGTAAACCAGTAACAATCAAGCCCTAACACACACCCCCACATCACCACTAAGGGGACAATAAGGAACACGCTCTATTCTCTCTCTCCAGATATGAAGTGAGGAGTGATTGTGTGAGTGTGTAAGAAAGAGAGAGAGAGAGGCAGAGAGAGACCGAGCTGTTTTCTTCAGCAGATGGTGATTGGTGGTTGTTGTTTCAGAAGCAAAGAGTGATATAGACCCTGACCTCAGAGACCACAGCACGTCTGATACTCTATTTCATTCATCTCTCACCATCCGGTCTTTTGATATTTCACTCTCATCCCTCTGCGCCAATTTGTTTTTATGCTTTGCCTCCTCTCTCTTCCTCCCTCTGCTCTTTTGTTTTTTCCTCGCTAAAACTGACGATTCAGTAGACAAAGAGTGGAGCGACACTAAAACCCGAGGAGCCCATTTGTCAAAAAAAAAAGTCGCCACTGACGAGCAATCCAAAAGGAAAATACTCGAGGACTGACACATTTATCAAATTAATTTGTGTAAAATATGCTGCACATATGGCAGGTTTACTTACTTTGGGATGCTCAGGAAAAGTTATTACATGCTTATAATATATCTTGACTTTCATACAGGAATACAGGATGATTTTGAATCATTTCCTAACTACTCACGCACAGATTCTGACCAGGAGGGAGAAAAATGGCAGGGCTGTCTTTCTAAAGGTGGATCAATATGATTAGTATGCCATGCATACTGTATGTATGTGTGTGTATTTGTGTGTGTGTGTGGGGGGGGTAGTATAGACATGAGTTAGGATAGCAAAGGTTAATATCATACATCAGTTGCCACCTGCATACGTCTCTGAAGGAGAAAAACACTCTTCATCTCTGTGCTCTCAGTAGGGTTGATCGCTGTAAGATTATACACCGGCTGACATTTCACACTTCTTAGATAGAGAAAAATTTGGACACTTTCTTTTAGAGGTGTAGAGGGGGCAGCCATAACAGCTCAGCAATTTAACAGAGTCTCTCTGGCAGCGCTAATCCCTCTCTATACTAAAGAAAATACATTGTAATATTTGAGACATTCGTTAACGTTTTTAATAACCAATCTTGGCAGCGCTAAAACAAAAGTGCTTTCCTTGTCTTCCAGGGACTAGTACATTAGCAAAACCTTACAGTGGCCTTCTAACGTTAGCAGCTTCTGCAGATATTCGACGCTTATCTACAGTTTCTGTCAAAGCATAACAAGTTGCTGTGTGAGTGTAGCAGTGGTCTCAAAGATGTAAAGAATCTGTCTTTTCACTGCAAGCTCAGCGAGACATGATCAACATCTGTAAACCAAGTACACACAGACAGTGAAACCCAATGCAGTGCAGAGAGAGACAGACAGACAGAGCAGTGTGTGTGTGTGTGTGTGTGTGTGTGTACACGGATATGTGCATGTTGGCCATACCTGATTGAATGCACGAGTTGCTGTTTCTGTGTGTTTGCCTGAAGTTCTCCTTGATCATCAGCTTAATGCTGCACTCTATCAGCCATATAAGACCCTGCACCAGAAACCATCAAATATTTATACAACATTATCCCTGCAAGTAAAGAAAACACTCTGCTAACTTCCATTGCATTACAGAGGTTCAGGATGCGAGTTATGGTTTTCACCCACCACCAGGCTTTCTTGGGGAATGCTCAACCGGTTGTGCCGACAACCCGCTGGGTCAATTATATAGTACAGAAGACGCAGCATTGCAAATACAGCTCTGACCACAGGATTTGTGACCGTTTTTTGATACTGTGATTGAGAGGCACAATGGCGGAAAAGTACAGAAAGGGAAAGTGAGAGAGTCTTAATTCTCCATCCCAGACTCTGAATGGCTGCTGTTGTCCTGAAGGCTGTTTTATGGAGCAGAAACAGTCTGATCTCTGTGTTGTTTTCTCCCTGATTGATTGCCCTGGCCTGAGGCTCCTCTGAGTGCGCTGTGTTTTGTCTGAGTATTTACTGGAATGTTGGGAGGATAAAAATCACAGCCTCAGCCGTCACACTACAGAGGTAGAGTGGCAACTACAAACACACAGAGAGGCAGAGGAAGCCCACACAGACAGACGAGCGGGGACACAGAAGGCCACAGTGCAGAGGCAGACAGAAACAGAAACAGACGCAATGCACGGGCAAATACATTTCTGTGCATACACACATCTTCTGAACCTGTGCCACTGCGATGAGCCAGCGTCCTCTCCGGGATCAATACAATTTAGTGCATCTTTGTTTAAACCAACGGTTCTTAAACTATTTCTGTCATGCCCCCTTTTTGAAGCCACAAAACTGCTTTACTTTCTGAATGACTCTTGCTAACCTGCATCTCAGTAGCCTTGCTAGCACCTTGTTTCTTAATCATTCACCTGTGCACTAGGCGGACATTTTGACACGTCGTAGCAGGGAAATCACAGCTGCAGCTGATAGCGCTGATGAGCTTCAGTTTCAGCAATTATTGCGATTCAAAGCAGTAATTAGTGGTGTTATTGGCAGCACCTGTGTTTGAACAGCCACCTTGCTGTGGTAAAAACGTTCATCCATTCGTTTCATTACATTCAACTTTACTTCACATTTTTACCTCGGCGATGTCTGAGACATTTTAGACAACATTTTATTAACAAACGCATAACCTCCTCTTTGCCTTTGTCACCCTCTCTGGCGTCTCTACATTCGAGAAAGTGAAAGCTATTCGTGAAAACAAGGTCAGTAATGTGCGTCTTCAACAACTTTGATGTAGGCGAAAAAAACCCCACAATCACTGCACACCTTCCTGCCACAGGTGTTAGAGGACTAAAAACACTAAAACATCTGCACTGAAAGGCGACAGAAAGACAATGTGCACTTTAACCAGTTTGTTAGCTGCGCCCGTACAAACTAATGCTAGTGCACAGTATTTGTACTTAGAGGTGGTGTTGCACTGGAAACACATCAGACTAATTGAACAATGAAGAACTCAAGTGATCATAGAATTGAATCAATAACACAGTGTCAACAAAACTGAACATTATAGGCTTAACAAATAATTTGCTGCACAGCGGTTATATTGGATTGGATTAGATTGAACAGATGTGCCTAATAAAATGGTAACTCAGTGTGACTCAATGACAAGTCTTCAAAAATAAATAGTTACATTTATAACTTGGCCCCTTACACATTTCCAGAGGGAAAGCTGGAGTAAACGTGTACGAGACCCTCCTCTCACGGTGAAATTGAACAACAAACTGTAACAGGACAATTTGTTGCGCTTTCTTGCATTGATTTCACTGCACACCTCAGAAATGAGTTATCAGTCAGTCACAGAATCCTCTGGCGTCCCGCTCGGCAGTCAGGAAGGAAAATGACATATAATTTAAACAGCTCAACTTCTGATTTCTCTAAACGAGTACAAGCATCACGACTTTCACTTACAGATTTTTCAGAAATGGTGCAGGCCGTCATACCAACACTTATTCCATATCAAAATGTCTTCTGTGTACATGTAGGTGATGAAAACAGGAGAGTGGGCCTGTTAGAGTCAGACAGCCAGTAAGACTGTGGGGCTTCACCGCAGACCGGGATACGCCGTGGACAGGACAGCCCTTGGCTCCGTCTGTCAGCGTGTGAAGGCCCCTGTGTGCAGCAGTGTGGACCGAGCTGTTCGTGGTTCGCCACTGTTCCAGACCCGTCATGGTGACGGACTGACACACTGCAGCACTGAGGAGCCGTCAGTCTGTCATCTTTCCATCCATCCATTCATGTTTCTCTCATTCAACCTCTGATAGATTCTCACCTTCCTCCCTTGCGTCATTTTCTCTGAAGGTGTCATGGAAACAGGCTGTGGGTGTTTTCAAGTGAATAACGTGTTTTCGATTCATTGATTACATTTTTTTTATTAATCTGTAAGTATCATAATATAGGTTTTAGTCTGTGTTATGAAACATTTTGCAAAAGGTAGAGCCACCTAATACAAATGGCAAAAGTGCACCAAGGAAATAAAATGAATTATGTCAACTGTTTTAGTAGTGCCAGCATTAAGCGTGTGTGTGTGTTTACATTGTATCTTCAGCCCTGTGATGTACTGTAGGGGGGGAGTTGATTGCGTAATCCTACAAACCTCAAAATGATGCTTGTCAGATGATAATCTGCCCACTCTGCAGATTACTGCTCAGATTAACAGACAATGAACACAGGGGAGGTGTGGGAGATAACACCCCCAATTTGTGCGTCTGTGTGTGTGTGTGTGTGTGTGTGTGTGTGTGTGTGTGTGTGTGTGTGTGTGTCGATGCAAATGTGTGCAGAAATTCGTAGGTATGTTTTGCATGCATATTGTATGTAGTTGTGTGTGTTTTGTATTCGTACACTGTTGTTTGTCTTGTTGCTGTCTGTCCGTAGTGTGAGGGAACACACACATACACACAAACATACACACACACACACACACACACCTCCCTCTATTGCCTGAGGGGTCTAGCAGCTTATTATGAGTCCTTAGTGAGAGAAGGAGGAGAGAACAAGAGGCCGACTACACTTAAGTGACAGCAGAGACAGAGAGATTTACTTCTCTTATTCCAGAGATTTAAGGGAGCTCAGTATGTGATTAAGAGAAACTACTTCTATAATACTATAATGCTTTAATGTCTGCTGGCAAATGTAACAATTAAGAGTGTGTGTGTGGTAACACTTCCTCCAAAGGAACTCACCATTACAGAGAAACTGCACACAGTTGTAGTTGGAAATGTAACCATTTGATACAGAAAGCCAAATTTCTCATCGCTCATGTCTTTTTTGCCAGTCTGCCTCCTGTCTGTTCCCTTTGCCGCCCATCCTTATTCTGTCGGCAAACCACACTGAGTGTTTGTGTCCCTGTGTGTGTGTGTGTGTGTGTGTGTGTGTGGATGTCCATTCCCATTCTGTCAGGTTTATTTCTGTTATGTTTCTTAATTAGCTAATAAAGGTCATGGCATCTCTCAGTCGGAGGGGGCGGCACATGCAAATGAGCCTGAAGGTCAGATGGATTAGTGACCGCCTCACACCGCCCAAATATGGACACGACCATGCTGCCATACAAATACCTGCAGCTATGAAAGCGCTGTGTCTGTACCAACACACACACAGACTGTGGCAACCCAGGGGACACAGAGGCAAGATTCACCATAAAGTAGGAGGCTCAGAGACAGTTGGCGAAAACATAAAGTGTCCTTTAATAAAGAATTTTAAGGGAAAGCAGACGGGGGGGTTAAACTTTAACTCAAGTTTCCTCCCGTCCGGGGTCTATGTCTCTGTGGCCTTCTTCAATGTGGGGTTGTCCTGCTGTCCTGAGGAGCAAAGCAGAGTGACCCTCTGTAACCTCCCCCAACCTAAGCTTGGGGACCCACCTGCTGTGCTGGAGTGGCTTAGTTGTTATAAATATGACCGGCCTACTCGACTGTAACGTGTTTGTAGATAGACAGTGTTACTGTAGTGCCAGGCCAATCAGGTTACTGAGTATGTGCAGTATTTTTGCACAAACTTAAACATTGGTCATTGGCTTAGGAAGGGTTGCGGTGGGCAGGCATACAAAACTTCTGATCGTAATATTGAAGACTGTTCACATCTTGTTTCCTAGTCAACACTTGTTTCTTTTCACATGTATCGGTGCAGTTCTCATGAGTAGTAGTGGTCAGCCTGTAGAAACAGTTGTATAATGTTCTGTGGCTCTACAGGAGCAACAAAAAGACTACATGACCAACTGAGTTTGAAAGACGTATATGTTTACCAGAAGAAGGGTCGGAGAAAAAAAAAAATCCAGGGTTTCTGAAGCTTCACTTATGCTAGGAACTGAAGTTCAGGATATTTCAGCCTCCGCTGCTTCAATTAAATTGTTTTATCTGTCTCTTGCAACAGGAAAACACCGGCTAACCACGTTAACCAAGCAGTTATTGTTTTAATCATGACTACAATCATTACCTAACCATGACCCAATAGTTTTTGTGCCTAAACATATCCAAACCTTAACCTTAAGAACAACTTGTCATTAGGACGTCAGATCAAAAAACGCTCATATTTTGGAAGACAAATGACCAATTTCATTGATTAGTCTGCAGGAGTATTTTTAGTGGCAATCAGGTTTTATCGTTCCGTTTTCTCAGGATTGTATGTTACATTATCATTTAATCTACACCAGATAATAGTGAAGTGCTCTCGTGATGCTTTAGTCCTCATAACATGTGGTGCATGAATGCTTGCGTAGATAAGATTAGAGAGGAGGCACAGATGCTCCGGTGCTGACACAGTCGACGCTGTAGCGTTGCAGTGGATCTGTTACCACTCTTTAGGTCTATCACCTTTCGCAGCAGAGCTTGTCTCAGTGTCCTTTAGCCCTAAATCACCAGGCTGTCTCCATGTGTGAAAGCTCTCTCTACCTCTCCGGGTCTATAACTCACCCTGTCTGTCTCGCTGGTCTCTCTCTCTCTCTCTCTCTCACTCTGCCTCTCCCATAACTCACTGGGTCTCTCTTCCTCTCTAACCTGCTCACTCATTCCTCTCTCATGGCCATTCATGATTATATCTTTGTAACACTCCTCTTTCTCTCCTCCTCCCTTTACCCCTCCCCTCCTCTCTTTCACCTTCTGTCGCTCTGTCTCTAAACAATCTTCGAATCCACTTTTGACGTAGCATCGATGCTCTGAGTCATAGCAGCCCCCACCACCCCCTTTCTTGTTGTGCATCCCTTCCAAATCCAGCCATTCATCTATTTCTCTCTGGTGGGTGGTTGTCTGGCTGCCTGCCTGACTTACAGCAGGCGCAGTGATGGACACGGGGTGAGACCCAGTGCATTACACTCCTCTGCAACACAGCACAACAGAGACCAGACCACTACTGTATACCACTGCAATGAATACAAAACGATGCAGAGAAGAGGATGATAGACAAAAGAGAACTCAAGTGGAGAAGGGATGATAAACAGTGCATCACTCTGGGGGGGAGCATCTTCAGTCTTTGAGCTCATTATGTTCATGAACAAAGATAAACGCTGCCGCATATCAGCGTGAGCGGAAACTCTAATAACAGAGATGTGAATTAATGCCAAACTTTCTCGCACATGATGAAAACAGATGTGAGTAAGTACACCTACTATCTTGAGTCGCAGGCTGTTTGGCCTGCAGCATTAAAAAGAGCGAGTCAAACTCTGTCAGACCATATCTTCAGCTGTGCAGACCTTCATAGGAGATGATAGAGAGAATGGGGCTTTCTTTGTTTAGATCCTTTCCTCCTCCTCCTCCTCCTTTCACTCAGTAAAGTATTTACCCAGAATCTAGCTGTTGTTTCGAACACATGCTCCAAGCCCCAGCTGCCCTAAACTAAAAAAAAAACATTAATTCTGCAATGACTTCTCAGGAGCAGATACACACACAGAATAAAAAATACAAACACTGCTTGAGGAGTATGTTTTACAGAGATCGAACCATTCACTCTCTTCAAAAGTCCGGCATTCGTGCCGGCATTAGATCTGTCTGAATATTTCAAACACCCATCACACCCCTCATGTAATTTTTCACCCTTTTATCTCTGAATATGCCAGTTATTTCACAGGTGTGTCACCCCTGCTGCCTCAAACCAACAGTCAACCCTTCCCTAAAGCCCTTTCTGACTTTGTCTCTCCTCTCTTTTCCTTCTCATAATTTTCTGAATGCAAACATGTCTCCTGTCTTCTAAACGTCTCGACACCCCCGGGGGCCATAAGATTTAGAGCAGTTTTCAAAGGAGTTTTAAAAGGTCCGATCCATAATCACAAAAAGTGCGTCCGCCATCTGCAGAATTACAATAACATGCATTTAAATGACTGAGCTCAATATCTGTATCTGCTGTATATCACTGCTAGTCATGACTCATACTGCAGGCCCAGCCAAGCCACGCGCTTAGTTTCAGTTTCACGTTAAATATCCTGCAGATTAAGCAACGGGGTGACCATTGTATCACTGCGGAGCATGTTTGCTTCTTGTTTTCCACACAGACACAGTGGAATATAATTAGTCGATAGCTGTTTCGCACTCAGGCCACCATCCGCTGCTAATAAATGCTAACAACAAAGAGTGAGGCCGTATGTCATTCGCTGCATTAGCTAACGTACGTAGTTTTGTCAGGCAGACTGCTTGAGAGTACATTACATACATTAACTGTGCTTCCATTCTGTATCAGTCCTCCGATTACAATAAATGCTCCCTCGCATTGTAACGATGGGCTTTGCAATAATGGGCCATAAATTAATACAGTGCTCAGCAGCAAATACTATTATGCTGTTAGTGTTTACAGTATAGCCATGTATATATGGCTGAATGGGTGGATAATTACCATTCACAAAGGCAGTCACTCCAAGACAACAGCCACTTACTGTCCATTTGTCATCATGTCGAGGGGGGGACAGAGGGGGAAGGACTGCATTCTGATCAAGGGTATCAATGGCCCAAATCCTCATTGATTTCAACAGGGAATCAATAAGTGTATCACTAGCTGCATCTTACCACTATTAAAATACACCAGCAATGGGCTGGATCTCTTTTCTTTAATCTTACACAAAAGGAGGGCAGGTGTGAAAAGCGTATTAAGGTATAATTCACTGCTCTGTCTGTGTCATTTGGGCTTTGTGTTATCACTGACATCATTCACACACACACACACACACGCACACGAGTATAGAAGCCCTGTGTGTGAGTGGCAAGCAAGCATGTAGGTGCGTCTGTGTAAAAAGGAGCGTGTGTGTGTGTGTTGGGGTGGGGGGTGCGTCCATATGAAATGTACACGAGGGTGAATCTCAGTGGTGTTAATGGCTTTTTAAATGTCAGGGAAAGTCAGGGAATGATAAAAGAGAGATCTGTTATCCACTGTCCTCATGATCACCGTCGAGCACGCCACTGCTCTCACCTCACCGAGGAGCCTTAGTGTGTGTGTGTGTGTGTGTGTGTGTGTGTAGGAGTAGGCCAACTTCCACCCGTGCTGATGTCAGCATGATTTATGCACCAATCAGATTAGCTCTGAGAGAGAGAGAATGAGAGAAAGAGAGTGGGGAGGGGGCGTCAGGCATTACTTGCTGGTTTATTGTCGTGTTTTCATCTTGTATTTAAGTGAATCCGAATCGAAAGATAAATAAATACCACTTCAATTGATGCAGTTTTGTAATTTGACCCAATACGTGTACTATTATGTGTTAGTTTAGAATGTTTTCACATACTGAAGACTTCACAGCCTGCCAAACTCTCGATATAGGAATATCAATATCTTCACATTAATACAAACATTTTTCTGATATTGACGTATATCAGGATATGGAAAAAGTGAATTCACCTTATTTCAGACATTAAATTCCATATGTCTTTTTTTAAGATAAGTGTAAATTCATATATACTGTAAAAAGAATCGATGTTTAGTGTTAAGAACTGTGTCTCACTGTTATGCATTACATCAGCAAAAACTACAAATGTACAACAAAAACAACTTTCTAATTACAAATAGTATTTAATTTGGAAACAGAATTTTGTGAAATGACAACATGACATGATCTTATCCCCCCATTACAACTCTCCTGAAAGCCAACAATCGTTATGGTCCAGGCCAACAACACACACATACAGTAACACGTCAGTCTGTCCGTACTTAGCTACAGTGGTCCCGTTTCCAGTAACACACACACACACAGAGTCTGGGAGACATCAGTGTCACCACAGGTTTACTCTGTTGGTTGACTCTGAGTCTCCTGCGTTCTGCAGAAACCTAAATCTTCCCTAAAATCCACACAACCTATGCACTATAAAAAAACTGTGTGTGTGTGTGTCGGTGCCCTGGCCTGCTCCAACAGAGGGTTGAGTGATGTCACAGCGCACTGCATTTTAATAGAGAGGGAAGCAATTAGAGAGGGGACAGGGTGAGAGGTGGAGAGATGGGTGTCTGTGTGACACACCGCACGCACAATTCACACACGCACACACACACACTACTAAGGATGAGTTAATTAATTGCACAGTGATTCACAGCACTTGTAATTAATCTCGTAGGTATGTGAGTGTGTTTTTGAGAGGTGACTCTTCTCGCTTCCATTTATAATATGGACACACACACACACACACACACTCAGACTGATGAACACAAACATTTCTTTTCTTCCAGAGTAACAAAGAATAAATAAACAAAAATACAGTATTTTCTCATTTACCAGGTCGCTGTTATTGTTATTGTCAGTTTAATTAATTTAATTAGGCTTTTAGCCCATATTCTTGTGCTTGCATTTATTTATTGCTCATTAAATGTATTGCTGTTTACTTTAACTTCATTTATTGATCCTAATCCTTTACTTCAGGTGCAGTTTAGTTTGTTTTACTGTTTCTTTCTTTTATGTAGCTCTTCTGCCATGTGTCACCTGTCCTGTGTACACAGGGTGACTGTGCAAAGGAGAGTAAAGAACTTCACAGTAAATAAAGGTTTAATGACAGAATAATGTAAATGCATATATTTTAAAGATTTTAAAAGACGTGTGTGTGTGTGTGTGTGTGTGTGTGACCTTCACTGCCCACAGGGGAGTTGTATCGCACAGAATAGACAGTAAAACAGTAGGAACTCACATTATGCAGGCAAATAAATGACAGAAATGAAGCTATGAGGTCATCGAACCTTTTCAGCGATGTTTCTTATTTGGTTAAAAGGCTTTTCACCAAAAAAGCCCCAATTAGGCAGAGAGACCGAGAGAAAATGCACTGTGTGATCTTACATTTACCTTATAGTACTCGGTTACATCATCTCCCAGCTGAAATGGCTTTTGTTCCTCCTCAGACCTCTTAGTGCATTCCTTTCTTTTTGTGTGTGTGTGTGTGTAGATTGGTCCAGATGAAAAATTATGCATATTAATCTTGGCCTCCTCTACCCATGATTCTTTGCATTTATCAGCGTGAGCGGGAGTGGTGGAGCAATCACATTTGGAAATTAAACTAAATAAAAAAGTTGAAGATAGCTGAGTGAGTGATGAGGCCAGCCGGTCGGTAGCAGCATAAATCTCCGCCTGTCACCACCCTACCTGCCTTCACACATTTGGATATTGTTATGATTTTACCGTGTTTGCATATATGAGCCTAATTTATTAGAATCAAACACCATCAGGCTTATTTACAAGCAAGTCCTGGTCCGCTGCCAATAAGCCCATTAAGTGCATTGTTGGAGAGTGGTTATGTGATCAAATACACAATAGTAATTGTGAGTGGAGAGAGGCCGGAGCGTTTCTCAATGAGGTGATTATCTGCGTGCAGGTTATTGAGCTATTTCAGCATGACATGTAAAACTGCATCACGCCGTCAATCACAGAAATGAGGTGTGGAAATGCCAATGACAACACTAAAGGATGAGGAGGAGAAAAAGAATAGAACAACAAGAAACTGGTGCAAGAAAAAATGAGAAACTCTGTATTTGTGTTTGAGGCAAAGAAATAGAAGGTCATGATGTTTTTTAAGAAAATACAATCTTAACAGCTCCAGATGGCCAAACAGAAGAGGACATGAGACACCTGTCCTCTCTCAACCCCTCCATCCTCTTTCCTCCATCTTTCTCCCTCTATCAACCATTCCTTCCATCCATTTTTCAAAACACAGTTTTCCAGTCACTGAAAGCTGGCACTGAACATCTGATCAGATTCATTATACTGTTTACTTATTCTTTGATCAGAAAGTTCCTGATTCAAACTGAAATGCTGCCTGTTTTGGATGTGAGACATTTAACATTTGAGAAGTTTTAGCTTCTTGTGTTAAATCTTTAGTTAGAGTTTAGTAGAAAAGCATCTTTGCTTTTCTCAAAATAAGGCATCATCATAATGTTGGTACTGAAACTCAGGTTACACAGTGGCTCAAACTTCCAAACAATACCTTAGCCATAGTTTTAAGGACTATTAACTGTCTCCCAGCCATGTAAACACACCTATGATACAGCTTCATAGAGCTAGATGCATCCAAAATATGTTATTCCCTGTGCACTTACTTCAGACTTGCTGCCTTGAAGATATCATACAGAAATGCCCATGAATACACACTCACAATACATACACACCACCTGACAGAAAGGAGACAGAGAGAACAGGGGTCTGGGGATAAGTAAGCGGTGTGCACCAGGTTATGCGTCATTTATCGCAGCTCAATAACAACCCTTTTCTCCGCCCGACACACCTGGTCAAGCAAAATGACACCCGCTGTCCTCTGAGAACAGACACACACATATCTCCTTTCACCCCATGGTGGCCTCAACCAGACACATTACATCCCCACTCTGCTATCTGCTTGTGACAGATGTATTTATGTAATGGTTTTGATAGGTATTGATTCACACGGCGGAGCCAGTTAAGAAACAGAGAAAAATGAGATTTGAAAATCAACATGGCTTGGGGGGGGGGGGGGGTTGGAGATGATGCCTAACAAGAAGACGAGTGATGCAGAGAGAAAAGGTGAGAGAGAAACAGGCGTGCGGGAAGAGGAGAGAGGTCAGCTGTGACGGCACAACATTTAGAGCAAAGTGGAAAGCACATACAGACGCACCTGATTCACAAAAAGAGCAATGGGACAGACTGAAAACATGCATGGAAGCTGCATGTATCTGTGTGTGTGTGTGTGTGTGTGTGTGTGTGTGTGTGTGTGTGTGTGTGTGTGTGTGTGTGTGTGTGTGTGTGTGTGTGTGTGT
>JAVQJF010071318.1:0-15691 GCA_036023855.1 Gadopsis marmoratus
AGTGATAGGGAAAGTGTGTGTGTGTGTGTGTGTGTGTGTGTGTGTGTGTGTGTGTGTGTGTGTGATTCTGTCCACTTGTAGGCACTAACTCTCACTGACTGTACAGGAAAAACTTTTTACCATGATCTTTCAGTGGTGTCCTTCAGAGACAAAAGGGGCCTCTGTGCCCACATTGCTGAGATAAATCCTCCCCCTCTGTGTACAATTAGACGTGTTAAAGAAAATTGAGTTTCTTACAAAATGCCAGTTTACATCAGAAGACCAAGCATAAAGGAATTGTGTCTCAACATGGAGGACTTGGATGTCATTTTGCTTTGAGGGTCGTCCAAAAGTTGTTACAGAAATTAGATTTTTTTTTTGTCCCCCTCTCCACTCTATAATGAAGTTACGCCCTGAATAGAGCTGTTACGTAAGATTCAAGCAGAAGAAGAAAAATATGATAGATTACGAGTCATGGGTATTCCATCATCGATTTTAGAATTTGAACAATTTGTTTAGCTGGATTTTTGGAGACATTAACAGTCTCTGAAGATTAGATGTTACGGTGATTTTTCGTTTTTGTGTTGCCGCCATTTGACCGTTGGTTTAGCCATAAAGAACACCGTGAGGAGGCTTGTGTGTGTGTGCATGAGTGTGTTTTTCTACATGTGTATCCTCGCCCATTAGCCCTGTGCTCCATCATGTGTAAAGCTCCTCATAAGCCAGACCAAGCAGAAACACTAGGGCCTTTTCTGCATACTTTACTTTCTGTCATTTTCCCCCCTTCCCTCTGCCCCTCACAAAAAGGAAAGGGAGATGGGATCTTATGGAGGTAATTATTTCTGAGAGCCCGGCCTGTCATCCATCCCTCCACCACCCCACCACCCACACATCTCCATCCCTCTATACCCCCACCGCCACCATCAAACATGCATTAAAGAGGGAGGGAGAGGACCCTCTTTGTCTGAGTCCCCCTTTTAAACAAAAGACCTCTTCTGACTTAGAGAGACCAACAACACTTTTATCGTGTGGGTGTATGTGTGTGTATGTGAGTGTGTGCCTGTGTGTGTGTGTATCCAGGGCCTTTTGTTTTCTCTGACTGATAAAGCTCTGGGCCATTTTTGGTCCTAGTCAAATTAGTGTAGCTGCGCTAACCATTTACATGGCAGCTGTAGGCTAAAAACTGAGCCTAATGGACACTTATTACTACACGTGTGTGTGTGTGTGTGTGTGTGTGTGTCCAGCAGGAAGTGATGGAACATGGGCAGAGCACAAGTGTGCTATCTTTGCTTGTTTCCAAGAGTGCCGACATTCCTTGTTTCCAAATGTACCCAACCCAAACTGCACGTGTCCACCAAAAGCACCAAAAAGCAATCATTCACTTTTCAATGTGGTAAAGGGCTTTGCTGTCTCCAAAGGAGCATTTCAATGGGATGACACCAAGACATCTTTTGAGGTATTAAGACTGTCCCTCCTCCCTCACTTTTACTCCTTCGTGTTATACTTTTTTTCCTCCGGGCGGTGGGGGTGGTTTCGCCATTCCAGCGGTTCTCTTCTCTTTTTCAAGAAGGTCTCTCCTCAGACAGAAGTCTATTTCCAGGGTTTGTCTCAGTAATTTGTGGCCATTACATAAACATTCACGGATGGCTGGAGGAGTGAGAGAAAGGATGCAACACACACCCAGATCTAGCTAACCACTAGAGTTTGCACAGTGGTGGCCATTTTCTTTTCAAGTCAGAATGCAGTAGGTGAGACAGGCGGACTGGTTCATCAAATGACAATTATGTTTCAGTTACTGTTTTCAGTTGCATATGCCATCCCTCTGGTGCATCTATCCATTAGATATATCTATGTTTAGATTAGATGTTTAATAGGTTAAGGCAGCCAATTATATTGCATATTGATTTGCTTGCAAACAGCTGATTGCCTACAGTTGATAAATTATTTGTGACCTTTTCTTTCTCATTTACTGTGAAAGAGGAAGTTACTTTCATAAAAGGTAGTCCACAGCAAAAAGTCCACAGATTTCAGTCAGACGGGATCCATTCCTTGCAATAAAAAGTTGGAATGTTATTTTATGTGCCCAACATGAATAAAATGCAGTTCCTGGTGAGAACTATTCTGATGAGAGTGATGTGATTTTACCCAAGAGGATTTTTGTGAAGCATGTAGTTTTTCTTTTATTGCTGTACAATTAGCTGGAGACAATGCACTGCATTTTAAATCATTTGTCAAATCAAAATAAGACACATTCATATATGTATATTATTATATTTTCAGCAAGTAGCAATCTACCCCAAATTTCCCAAAACCATATTCTCTATGGCTGAGGGAGTAAAAGATGTGGTCATTTTTTGAATAATTCTATCCAAGCAAATTATAATTACTTTGTGGTCTGTGTGTGCACATAGGAAAGAAAAAAAAAAAGGGCAGCAGGCTGACTTGTGCCTCAGAAAAAAATGAGCCTCGTTCACCATAAACTATTTTTGAAATGGTGTGTCGGGGCTGTATGGGCTCAGGCCGATTGTTTTTCTTTGAGTTGAGCAGCTCTTTGGTGGAGGGGTATTACCCAGGCTAAATTGTTCCCTCATGTTTTCCGCCAAGGTTCTGTGCCCACCACACTGACAGTTATAATTTGCAGAAATTGCGCTGATTATGTGAATTAGCATACCTGACCAATGCCACATTAGTCTTATTTACAATACAAAGCCGTGGGGCTATGAGGACGCATACTAAATATGACTTAACCCTTTGAAGAGGGGACTGGCGTCACAGGGCCAGGACGTCGTTCACATCAGTGATATCACAAAGAGCTTAAGGCCCCACTCCATATGGAGCTTAAAGCCTTTGGACGGTCCTGGAAAAGGAAGTGGTGAATGTAAAGTCCGAGGACCATCTTGAAATCACAGGGTCATTACATGTTTTCCCTTACTCTCACTCTCTTTCTGACCTTTCTCTTTAAATATTTTTTTCACCATTCAGCTCTTGTCCCCATCTTGGTTCTTTCCCTTTTTTTTTCTGCCTTCATCCACCCCCCCACCCCACCCCTGCTCTTTTTCTTCTCCCTCACCTCCGTTCTTTTTTCCCCCCAATCCCCTCATACACCCTCTGTCCATTGACTCTTAACCACAGATGGACAAAACAATGGGCCATGTCACACAGCATTAAGACAAACAATCCGGTGACGGGAGGAGGATTGTGTGGAGCCGGAGCCACGGTAACCAGGCAATACGCTCACTGGGTCCAAGCAGCCACTAATCTCAGACCGCGATGATTCAATTCACAGATGGACCTTTAAGGCAGCCTATATGCACACACGCTCACGCAAAGAAGACAGCAGGAACTTTACTTTAGAAGGTCGTATTGTCAGGTACAATGTCTGCCATTCCATGCAGCAGCGACACATTCCTTCCTTGTATTGCTCCCTTCTTCTTCACTCTCCTCTCTGTTTCTTTTACCTCATCCATCAGTTGGAGGTATGGAATTGATAGCAGCTATTGATTACCTATAGCCAAGGCTAATAGTCGCTAACCGGAGGAAGCTTTGCAGCCATAGCAGCTGTCAGTGGCTTGTCGTATGTGTGTGCGTCTATGTGACCCTCGAGCCATTCAGTAGCAATACCTCTCCGATGTTTACTTACAGCAGACTAATGGCCTAAAAGCAAGACAGCACGGGTAAAAAAAAAAAAAAAAAAGACAAGAAATAAGGATATTGGACATTGTTTCTCTTTCTAGAATAAGGGGAATGGTGTGTTTTGTCTGCCCAAAGAAACACTGAGAGGCATGCCTCACATAGGTGGGGAGTTTCACCTCCCCACCTATGTGAATAAGACCCATCTCCTTCTCTCTCCTTTTCTTCATCTCCCTAATAGGAAATTTGAGCACACAGTGTGAGATTAAAGCAGAGAATCAATGCCTTGTGAGCAATAATTTCCAGACAAATCTCTTTCATCTCCCCCCCCCCTCACTTGTTCGTTTTCTCTCTCCCACCTCACTAATGCTAACAGGGGGTCTCGTGTCATGACATCCCTTTCGCTTTTATCATGTCCTAATAACGCTCTGAAAATAGAGCAAGAAAGAGGAATGTGACAGAGAGGAGAAGGGATGCTGGAAAAAAGAACAAGAAATGGATAGACTGATAAAAATCCATTGAATGAGCCTGGCTCTTGATTTGTGCTTTGATGTGGATGTCTTTGTGCAAATTAGACAAATATGCCTGCTGCTTTAGTCATCTCAAAGCTCTTCATAAGATGCCATCTCCCTTTGCCATTTTCTATGAAGGACGGAAGGAAAGAAGAATTAAAAAAATAAGTGACAAGTTCATTCAGGGGCATAAAAATATACATTTTGCAATTTTGCAAAAAAATAAATAAATTAGTGACTGAATAGAGAGAGGAAAAGATGGTGATACTGCAGCATGCAAAAGGTTGCCTGTACAAAGTGGTTAAATAAAATAGAAAAGAAAGGGAACATAACGTTTATGCAGGAAAGACATTGGTGTTTCTGCTTGGTTGGGCCCACAAGGTGCTTTACCCATGATGTCACATAGTGCTAATGGGCACGGATGCATACACACACACACACACACACACACACATGCACAAACACACACACCTTGGTCAGGCCTTTGTTTCAAAAGCAGGTTAATGGGGAGTGAGGAAGAGGAGCGTTGCAATTTTCTGCTCTTTAGGCGCCAGAGAATTCTCTCCTGTGTAAGAGAGACCAGACTCTCAGCGTAATAGGCATTTTACACCCTCATCACCCCTTGCACACAAACACACACACACACTCACACACACACACACACACACACACACACACACACCAGCGCACACTCACCAGAAACGTGTGGGAGTGTAATAGGCATTCTATGGTGTGTACTGCTGGTCCCCAGAGTGCCAGTAAGTGTTAGACATGCATAGAGTCGGCAATGAGACAATCAGCATGCTGAAATTGAAACCTTGTCTGGAGTCACGCAGGAGAGGAGAGGAGAGGAGAGGAGAGGAGAGGAGAGGAGAGGAGAGGAGGATCAAGGGGAAGATTAAATAAAAAGAGGCAGAGGAGCGGCGATGGGAGCACAGATGGCAGGAGAGGAGGATGAGGAAGCGGAATGAGAAGAGAGGAGAGATGGAGGGAGAGGAAATAGGAACTGATGTTTGTTTAATTGCCTCATAAGTGATGACACAGATAATTATGTCAAAAAAGAGATGCTCCTCTTAGGCAGGGCCTATGAGCAGCTGTATCTGTTTTTGTGTGTGTGCCTGTGTGTGTGTGTGTGTCGCCCTGTCTCTCCCTATAGCCCCATCAACTTGTCGTCCCCTCCAGCCGCATCAAGTATAGGACACCATTAAAGCATTACGGTTTGCGTCATATCAAATCATTCAGCATAATTAACAGAAACACACACACACACACACATACTCGTCATTTGGATTCATTTTAATTACTCTGTAACATCCTGGTTATTAATATCTCCGCTTCATACACCTGGGGATATGAAGACGAGAGTGTGTTCGCCTATATTTCCTGCACTCTGTGTTTGCAAGTGTGTGTGTGTAAGTGATGCTCCCTTGACTTCATATCTAATTGTCTTTTTTTTAATGACAATATTCCACTGTGTGCCGGCTGTATGTAATGAGTCAGGGTGTGTCAAAGTGCAGGCCTGAGCTGTCTGCTTGAGTTAAGCTCTTCCCATCCACTGCAGAAGCCTCCAGCGTACACACTCGCATGCGCGCGCACACACACGTGGCGCGCACACTCAAAGAGACAGTATCAATGTGGGAGTTCCTGTATCTGACACAAGATTAAGAGGGCCAAGTGGAGGAACGTCGAAGAACTGCCCTATTGCATTTGCTGGAAGGAAAAAGGGCCATCCTGTCACACACACACACACACACACACACACACACACACACACACACACACACACACATGCAAGCATCCTGTGCTGTAAGTGAGCAGTAGCCTCCCTTGCATTATTCACAGTGGCCGAGTGATCGAAGCCCGGTTCAATAGCACTAAAGCGGCGCACGCTGGAGAGATTTGTCTTACAAAACCTTGACACACACACACAGGCGCACATATGCTCTCACACACATTGATTTTTGGTGGTGGGAATCTCCCAGGCTTTGGACACAAGGCAAGGACACGAGAGGGGCTTCCCCCGTCCGAGCAAACCCCTGACAAACGCACACTTACCCAGTGACATTCTCATTCTGAGCCTTGCACACACACACACACACACACACACACACACACACACACACACACACACACACACACACACACACACACACACACACACACACACACACACAGAATGTGCATAAGCAAATACTGTACATCTTTAATTCTCTCAAAATGAGATTTGATGATGATGAGGTCCAGCGATAGCATGAATACAAAAAAGAAAAAATTTGGAGATGGGATACGAGGGATCTGCCTCTCAGATCTGATGAGCTTTCGTTTACAGTAAGATGAGCTGATGGTAAAATAAAAAGCAAGAAAAAAAGTCTAACAGATCATATTTCTTTTTTTGCTGACTCTCCTTTTTTGCATTTTACCATCAGTGGTCTTTTTGCAAGCGAGGCAGAAAAAAAAAATCATGCATTGCCTGATATGTCATATCTTCTCACTGCTGTGTGTGTGTGTGTGTGTGTGTGTGTGTGTGTGTGTGTGTGTATTTTCACACAGGCGTGTTCAATTTGAAGCCTTCACTTGATTTGAATGGCAATTTCTCTAACACGTCACATCAGTCACTTCATTCAGTTTTCCTATTTTCTTCAGAGCGGCACGGGCAGCGCAGCACATACCACCCCCTCTGGCGTTTTTGACGTATTAACATGTATCGACAAGCCGGCTCTCGCATGCCTGTAAACACTGATGCACAAACACACTCATACACACACCTCTGTCCCCTGAAGACATGTGATCAACCAGACCCAATCCCTTGTAATCATCTGGAACCCACAGACACACACACACACACACACATGCACACACACACACACACACGCACACAAGTATAGTTCCCCTTCAATCCTGGGTAATGGTTTGGGGCAGGGGGCTGAAGTGGTGGGCTTCTTTCCCTTAGCCCCAGTGTCTTAAGCTGCCATTGATTAAATGTTAACTGATATACTCGGCCCTGGCAATCTTGTTAGAGCTGGAGCAGGCAGGCAGCTAGACAGACAGTTTAGGACCCGCGCCCTCATGATCAATAGCACAGATAAAGATTTCATCCATCAATGAGCTCCCAAAACAAAAGGTATCTGATACCTGATTAGGCCCGTGGGGACAAATGCACACACACACAGATTTGGGTTGAAGCACCTGAAGAGATAAACGTAACACATTCATGTCGCAAATAAGTGCAGCGGCATATAAAAATCTGCATGTAAGCGTAAATAAGCATACATTTCACACCCACACACACACATTCCTTTCACTCACTTACTTTGTCCAGAGTAATACCTCCACCAACCCCATCTGAAGTCAATCAGTTCCACACCTAATGGTGTAATTACACACAAGTACACACCCGCACACACATATGCACAGTCAAGTTTGCAGATAAGGCAGCTCTGACTTTTCCCGGATGAAGGTTAATTATGCTGTGTTAGTTCACTTTGGTGTGTGTATTTGTTTGTGCATACACGTGTATGTGCATCTTTTCTCAGTGATGTGTGTTTATGCGTGTTTCCTCAAATGCACGTGCGTTTAGATCCTCAGAGCTTTGCCAAAGGCACCGCAAAACAGTTGAATCAATGTCTGGGCGACCACCACTGTTAAAGTGTATCAATAACGTTCCGCTATCTTTCCCAGCTAACGTCACAGGGCAATTTAAAAGTCCAAGCCTGGCCGCAATTAAGACTTAATTATAAATCAATATAAGGAGTCATTTGAATATTGATTTTTCTTTTTTCTTCAAATTGTTAACATATTCCCCACCCTGTCTGCGCTTTCTTTTCTTTTTTGTTACAACTTTAAGGAGAATCAATACTTCCCTTTACACCCATTTAAGACAAGCTTTGGCATAATTGGAGCCAAAAACACAACAGGATGTCTTCATGGGGGCTGACACCCAGAGGTGGTCAGGGGGGTAAAAAAATGTCACAGCCCCTCAAATTCTGATGGCTTTTCAAGTACAGTTAATGACGCTTTGTGACTCCCAGAGAGTGATCTCATTGAGGGGGATTTTAGGTGACATTTGTTGTCACAATTCCAAAATGCATTTCCATAATTTTCACGGCTGACATTTTCTTTGATATGACACTTTATCAGAGCACACTCCAAAAAAAATAGATATCAATGCAACCCGGTAACCTGCATTTCATTTGATTAAATTATATCTTTGCTGTTTTATTTTCCTGCTCAACCATTTTGAGGGGCTGTGAGATTTTCAAGTGGCGTGTCAGGGGCCGGGAGTCTAATGCATGGAAACATGGAGCTTTCTGTTTTCTGACGGCTAGCAGAGATAAGGTAGAGATATGGCTCTAGCGCTGGCTCAAATCTAAAACAGATCCCGCTGGTGGGTGGGTGGAGGGGTTAAGAAAGTGAAGGAAGGGAGAAAAGGGAGGGGGGGAGGTAGCAAGAAAAGGGAATATTGTCAATCCTCTAAGTGTCTGGCGGTGTCTCTCTTTCTTTCCCTCTTTCTCTCACTCTTTCTCTCCCCCACTCTCCCTCAGTAATCTGATTTATTCGAAGCATATGTGTGCTGCTCTGTCTTTGTCTGCTTCTATTAGGGCCAGTGGGGGCCCATATGACATTGTTTAGCCAGTAATGAAATGGACATTTTTTGCATGTTTTTGAGAAAGTCAGAGGGAAGCCAACACTCCTTATTTGTAACTGTCTGCGAATACCATCTCCGGGGCAGTTGCCCCAGGTCTGTGTATTCATGTGTGTGTGTGTTGCACGTGCCCATGTATTGGTCATTTTGGAGATGATTCTGAGCAACCTAATGAATATTTGGGCTTGAAGATATTTTTCGCTTTCTTCCTTGACTCTATTCTTCTAATGTTGAAGAGTCCTGCCATCCTCCCTAAGCTCAACACATAACAAGGTGATGATGATTCAAACATTTTTGTTTTGCACACTCTTCTATGGCAAAAGACGTGTCGCATGGACTTCTTGTCACTATGTGAAATTGTTATGCGCTAATGGCAGCTATGTGATGCTCCAGACTCAACCAAAGCCCCCGTCAATAAAGAATGTGGTCATAGAAAAAGCATTGAAAACGAAGAGAATGAATGGAAACCTGACATCATTTCTTTTGTCACAAACACGCTGCTATCATGGCTAAGAATTATACATTGAATGCAGCATGCATTCAAGGCATATTATATTATGCACATTCAGAATTAACATCCTTCACATTTCGGTTGTGCTAATCCTCAAAATGTTATTTTTAAGTACTGGAAAAATACACACAGATAAAAAAACAAAACAACAAAACAACATTTCATGATCCTATAACAGGATTTTTTATCTGTCCTTTCTATCTACTTCAATGTTTTCTTTGATTTCCATCCAGGATTACGGTCTTGTTTTTGGTGGCTCTGAAAGCAGATGGTTTTTATGCAGCTAAAAACGGGACAGTAGCCCAATAGGATAAAGATCTGTTTAAGCATTATCCATTTGGCCACTGCCCGTCACAGGCCTATTTTAAGCATAGACACATACGCACACACACACACACACACACACACACACAGCCATTCTCTTAAACCATGGCAGCCATTTTATTAGATTCCGTGATTCTCTGCCTCGTATTAGTTCCCGGAAAATAAATAAACCTTGAATACATGACAAGGACCAGTCTGGTCAATTGGAAACTATATCAATCCTGCTGGTATTTTTGTTTACCAGTGTGGTGATGGATGGAAAGATAGAGGGATAAATGGATGCACTGAGGAACAGATAGGATGGGTATATGGATGGATAGCTGTGTGAAAAGTAAAAAAAAAAAATAGGTAGATGGATGGATAGATAGACAGATGAATGCGGCAGGGAGATCTTGTTGGGCTGATAGAGTTGAGCAGGTATGCCGAGAAACAGCTGCTTTCTTCATTAGGTTCATCTATCGATCTCGGACCCTTGCTGTGCGTGTGTGTGTGTGTGTGTGTGTGTGTGTGTGTGTGTGTGTGTTTTTGAGGGAGAGAGGGGGGATAGACATCAGCCTCTGTAGATAAGTGCTGGTAATAGAACAGAATGAATTCTTATCACAGAGATGGGAAGGCCATTAACCCTCAGCTCCTAGTTCTCTCTCTGTCTCTGTCTGGTCCGACTCTCTCTTTCTATTTCCCCCCTCCCTCCATGCCCAAGTCTGGACCTGACAGGGTCATGTTGGCGAGCGTGTGTGATATTTCCGCTATGTGTGCGACTCTGTGTGTGTGTGTGTGTGTGTGTTTTGCGGCTGCCGCTGTGCAGACTGCCCCATCAGCCAGATGTTTAAAATCAGGGGCAAGATAAATATTGGACCGAGCAATCATAAAAGACCAGGAAAAACAGAAAAATAGAGAAAGAGATGGGGAGGGGGGCAGATGAAACAGAAGAGAGGAATCTTCTTTTCAAATTATTCCTAAATCCCTCAGTAAGCTTGCCGTGCTGCCTCCTCAATTCACCTACTCAGCCTAGGGTGATTCAAACAGCCGAAATGCAATATGGCTGTTGTGTAAGATGCAGGTGTGTGTGTGTGTGTGTGTGCACGCATATGTGTGGAGGTGTACAGTAGGTGTGCTAGCCTATTGTATAAGGCCAGGTGTTACGGCAATTTTTTTTTCCACCACTGAACCTTTTGAAGCCATATTTTTGTCCTGTGAAAACCTTTTGTATTTGCTATTAAAGAATCATTAACATCACCCCCCCCCCCCAGCACTGAAAATGAAACCCCCCTTAATATGAAACAACAGTTTCTGTCTGCGCAGCAAGCAAGGCATGCAAGCTTTTAATCTTGGCTATGTTTATTCATATGATTTTTTTCGAATTATTTCTTATTCTTTTTTTTCAAAGGTGTAATAGGTGTTTTGTTAGTCGCCTGCAAGACAGCGGAGCGGGCAATTTGAGGGAAAGAAAATACAATGAAGTGTCTCAGGAAGTCGTAATTGACAACAACAAAGCAAATTTGGAGCTGCTGATACAAGCGTTTTTTTTTTTACACAAAGTAATTTTTTCAGCTTATTCTGTCAGTTCAACTTATTGACATTCACACCAGGAGCGTATTAAATGTGACAATCCTATTGTCTGGCTTTCAGAGTCGACCTGAAACTAAATATATTTTTCGCTGGTATAATAAGTTCTCATGTGTTTTAAGCAATAAGTGGGTGGGTGTGGGTGGATTGGAGCGTGTGGATGGAAAAATGTGTCTTTGCTTGTGCTGGTGTGTGCGTGTTTACATGGTAGCATGTGGGCTGTGGACCTCTGTGCATGAAATACATTGAATGCTGTGTGGGAGTAAAAGTGTGTTATGGGCAGAGGGTTTCGTGTGGGTGTGTAGGTGTGTGTGAGCGAGTGCAGGTGTGTGTGCGTGTGTGTGTCAGTTATTCCCAGGCCCTGTGCAGGAGCTGTAGCCCCTCTCCGCTGGGTTGATGTTTAGTATTTTAGACATGCTACATTAACAACATCTGGTTAAGATCTAAATGCTTGTTAAACGCGCTGAAATTCGGGGCGAAAGGTACAGGGAGAACGGGGGGAGAGGATGGGGGATAAGGAGGGAGAGTAGGGTAAATAAAGATTTGAGGGTGAGAACGGGAGGGAGGGAGATCAGTAAGTCTGTAAGGTTATTACCCTGGCAGTATTACCACTGGCCCTTGACTGTGTGTGTGTGTGTGTGTGTGCACGCATGACTGTGACTGTGTGGGATGGGGTAATGTTTCAAAGCTTTCCCCTTTGAAACCTAGAGGCCAAACTAGAGCCACGCGCGTGGCGCAGGAATGTGACATCACAGGGCACCTATTGCTCACACACACACACACACACACACACACACGCACACGTGGTCTCACAGGGGACATGACCAGAGTTGTAAGAAGAAATCAACGTCAACATCACGACTAAGTGTGGGAGACATGGCGGTCATGGGTGTTACGCAAAACATTAATGGCTGCATTACTACCACAGATGCACCGGACGCGGACCATGCTGTATCTCGTCTTTATTATTTTTAGACATAACACTGATAATGTTGTAGCATACAGAGTCCTAACGGCTATGCAGCATTACTTTCTCAGTCTAGTTGTTATAGCATTTCTCATGATATTTTCTTTGGCAGCAATTACCGTTTCACTTGATGCTAGGCTTTCATGGTGTCTATGATTT
Organism: Gadopsis marmoratus; assembly: GCA_036023855.1. Taxonomy (NCBI): domain Eukaryota; kingdom Metazoa; phylum Chordata; class Actinopteri; order Centrarchiformes; family Percichthyidae; genus Gadopsis; species Gadopsis marmoratus. The sequence goes on from JAVQJF010071318.1 coordinate 12,291, forward strand.
AAGATAAACAATAATGGGGTGGAAAAAAGTAGGGTTTTTTTTTTGACTCCTTTAATGAACACCATCCTATCCCTAAGGAAGCAAATTAGAGGCAGCTCGGCCCAGCTAATGAATTCAGCCATTTTGGAGCGTCCGTGTCCAGTTTCTCGCCGTGGCATTGCTCTACGGTTGTGTGCTGTACGACTGAGTCCTCCACCGGGCACATAATGACCCGGCGTGGCAGTTATGGGCCCTTAGGGGGAGACGGGGAGGGGAGCGAGTGGTCTCAGAGCAGGTCATTATACAGCTAGAGAGCACACACACACACAAACACACTGCGCTGACACTTTCAATACATCCTCCATTGCTTCCATCTCCCATATGTCTATTCCTTCATTTTTTCTTTCCAAACATCTCTTTCTATTTATCTCGCTCCTTATCATCCCAGATCTATCTGTCCAAAACTTGTTTTTCTCTTTTGTTTTTGACTGTGAAGTAACATGAGCATTTGTTGTACTGCAATTTGTACTGAAATAATTCAGAATATGTTATTTATTTACATGTCAAAATCACATAAACCAAGTATGTTGTGTTTGGGGATTTCAGGAGTTATTTATTGGACAAACAAGAGTCATTCATCCAGGGACCTAATTGGTACACTCGCTACCAATTAATAGCTAAATGTAAAACCAGACTGATTTGGCTGTATCCCTGATCAGGAGTCACTTATTTATTCTTCCTCTGTAACGGTTAAATATAGGCTGGTGTTGGTTGCAGGGTAATCAGACCCAGGGTCTGTGGTTAGCTCAAGCTCACCGGCCGGCTTTAATGTTCCGACCGACCCACATCAAAGAGAGTCCCACTAGGCTGCCAAAATCACACACCCTCCACAGCCTGACCCACTCCCAGTGTGTGTGTGTGTGTGTGTGTGCGTGCGCGGGCACGCAGAGGCAGTGGAAGGTGACTGCGAAAGTTTTGCTCTGTGTGTCCTCTGGTAGCGATTTAGTTGATGGTTAAGAGTCCCTGCCGCAGAACCCTCTGTCTCTCCCTCTTACACACACACACACACACACACACACACACACACACACACACACACTTGCACATGACAACTCACATGCAAACACATGCAGTCACTGTCTCACTCACTTGATCAATGGCGCACATCCACGACGACACACTCAAACATGTGCACACACACACACAGTAGTACGCGCACTCCCATACACACTCATGCGGTGTGTAACTGTCAGGGTCAGGCAGAGGGCAGACGCTGTGCTGATGTATTGAGAGAGCTCGTCTGGGAATGTCCTCAGTGTGGAAACGCATTCCCCGTATGCACACACGCACGCACTCACTCACACACACACACACTCACCACAGATCTAACCGACTAGAAGGGGAAAGGAGTGAAAAAAAAGACACTGATGAGGCCCAGATGATCACCCCTCCTTTCTTCTCTCTTTTTCTCTTTCTTCACCCACTCTTCACCCTCATTCCTCCCTGTCTTTCCTTCTCTCTGTTCATTGTCTCCCATTTCTCTTGTGTCATATCTAGCCACAGGTAGACTGCCCCCTAGAGGTTGGATGAGACGCTGGTTTAGAAACATCATGATCAAGCACTGGCTGCATCTGTGGCCACTTTCTCCAGACCCATATCCTCCCGTCCTTGTTGTCCTCCTTAACAACAAATGGGACAGTTTAATTTGCTTTAATGGGCTAATATAAAAAGCATCTCTTACAAACATCATATCAAGTAGTATCAAACTAATTAAGGTTAAACTTAAAGAGTTCATTTTATTTTAAGAACATAAGCTTACACTGATTATTCGCGTATGTGTCACGGACTGTGTGCATGATAGTGATCACTAACTTGTAGTTTAGCCAGAGTTTTGTTTAACGTCACAGGGATCAAATAAAATTACACTTATTTGTGAATTTAAGCTATATTACATTATTATAGTAATATTATATAAAATAAGTAATATTTCAATCAAGGTTACTTTCAGTCAAAGCGAAGGTATGTCTAATATTTTACAATTACGTGTTTATATATACAGCTGGGTGCAGTGAAGGAATGAAAGCAGACGATGACATAAAAGATGAAGAAGATGTATTTTTTTTCCTCCTGCTTTTTGAGATTGTTTTTTATTCTTAGTTTTGAGGCATTGTCCTGACCTTGCAGTATGTGAGATCGTCGAGCTTATTTTTTCTCTCTGTATTTCTGTTTTGACCCATCTCCCTCCCCTTCTTTTCTCATTCTTCTGTGAAACATGCTGTTCGATTTGTGCCATTTGCTTTTCCTTGGCATCGAACAAAAGTCAAGTATAGAGAAAAGATAAACCAGTGAAGAAGGACTTGCAAACCCACTGCACACACAACGTTTATACCAACGCTCACACACACACACACACACACACACACATACGCTATCCTTCCTCCTTCCCTCCATACGAAGGTGGGGTGAATTAAAATACAAAGATGGACGCTGCAGCACCAGCAGTGAAAATTGCAATTTCTGCAGCCCAGGCTCTCTTGGCTGACAGGAGATATTTCATCCCCGTTGTCACCAACGTATTAATAAAACATCAGGAGCAGAGTGCAGTCCCAGTCTCTCTCTCATTCACACACACACACGCACACACGCACACACATACACGTACATGGATGCAGACATACACCTTGAAGTAGGCTGTGTATACAAATGCATACAGCACTCACACGCGTGTGCAAATGCAAAATACAACAGTGTTCGTGGATACAAACACACACACACACAACCGGAATTTTCCTCGTCAATCACACGCCAGTATCTGCCATGAAAATTTCATGCTGTATATAATGTCCACTTAATGTGTTGGTGCTTAAAGCAACGGCGCCAGCTCTTAGTCTATGTGTCTGTCTGTGTCTTTCTGTGTGTGTCTTTGGTTGTGCGGGTGTGTGCACCCCGCTGCATGTGAAAGGGTTAATCATATCATGTTTCCGAGGGTTTTTTCTTTTGCAGACCTCTTGTGCTCATCATACAATGGCCAAAGTGATTGTATGCAAATGCAAGCTGACCCCAATGCACCCTTTGCCTGATTTCTATGAATATGACTCTCTATGAGTGTGTGTGTGATAAAATATGGTTATTAAGGCAGTGCAGGATTGATGAGCACAGCTCTTTTACACACATACAAACACACTTGCACACAGACACATGCGCCGCTTTCATTCTCTGGCAGAGTGAGGGGATTGTGGTGAAAAGAGACCCCCCCCCCACCCCCATTTAGAAGACATGAAATTTTTAACGGTTTTGTGCTGTGTGTGTGTGTGTGTGTGTGTGAATATGATACTGTGTGTGTATGATTTGACGCCTGCGTGCAAGTGTTTCTGTTTGATTTTGCATTTGTGTGTGCTACCCTGAGATGGAGGAGGGTACTG
>JAVQJF010071325.1:0-65440 GCA_036023855.1 Gadopsis marmoratus
ACACACACACACACACACACACACACACACAGTAAGCGGTAGGAAATGACAAAAGGAAATCTATTTGTACAAAACCTTGGGAGTATTAAATCTGTACATGCCACTCACCCAGCACTCCACCTGTTCCAGGCTCCGTTACCCTCAGGATGCTGCTATAAATCACTGCCCACCGAGGCAACAACAGATTGTTACCCACTGCAATGTGGACCGTGAACTCCTCAGGTTTACACCCATCCTCTGCCCTCTGGGCAAACTGTACTAGCAGAGCTGTTGTTTTGTTGTCAGGTGTTTGAAGGTGAAATGCAATGTATATTGTGTGGCCATATGCTGCATTTCCTTTTATTTAACATTTTGAATGTGTGATGGTGTTCATGGAGCGGTGCAGCTACACATGGGGAGACACTGCACCTGCTTTGAGAGGACTGAATTAAACATTTTCATTTAGCTACATGATGTGGGCATACATTTACAGTCACGTTCAGTACACCTTGAGCATCATAAGCCCTTAATAAAGATACAGTTTAAGTCAACATGATCAGTGGCATACAGTGTGTCAGGGTCTGGGGACAAAAATAAGTCATCAATCTAAAGTCACATCAAAGAGGCAAACCAGGGGGGCACTGCCGGCAGTAGCTAAGCTGCTGGGGCAAAAAAGGGCAAGGGCTGTTGCTCCCTCCCCTAGATGTTGACAGCAGTGCAAGAGATAAACCGATACCTGAATATTATGGCAAAGAACACCATCTACTGGAAAACACAAGAAATACATTATCAGGACAGCCAGGATACATGTGGAGAGCTCAGGTAAGTAGCTCAGGTATTAGTGCGCCTTACATTGTAGCTTGGTGGTTCGGTCTTAGGCGCCTCCTGAGGGGGGACATGCTGACGTCCCCCTGAGTCAGGACACCGAACCTCAAGTTGCTTCCCATATGGGGATAGATAACTCTTCCAGGAAACAAAAATAAATAAGTAACAAAAACATATTACATTTGCTTAACAATATCCATAAGAACAGAACAGAGATATTTCATAAAATTCTTTATTCATAAACTTGATGCAAGTTTACAAATTATTTTACATGGTCAAAATCACCCTTGCAATGGAAAAAAACCAAACCAAACCAAAGCATGCTAACAGTGCATAACTTTATAACCCGGCCACTGCAGTTAATGAAGCAAGGTAAAGAACCCAGAATCAGGCTAAGTCAGACCTCAGACCAATATATCACTCGCCAAATCAGGGAAGGCTTTCGTTAGTCAGACATTATTTGGTGTAAGAGAAGCCGTTATTCACTGCACAACAGACGTCTCAGTACACCGCTATTCCAAAGGTCAGCTTAAAGATGCGGGCTTTACAATTGTTCTGATGGCACACAAATCTGAACTGCTACTATTGTTGGGAATCCTGGCGTCTTTAAAAAGGTGATCCAAGCAGGTAGGATGTCTTGTAAGTCCATGTGTCTCATATAACATCTGACCTGGTTCAATAAGTGACACACAGGGAGAAGTTATCCTGTGCACTGATGTAGGAAGTAAACAATTCAGGAAAAAATTGATACATCTAGTCTTTTTAAACCACCCTACCAAACCACTCTTTGCCTTCAGTAGCTTTGGGGAAAACACCCATGGATATATTGACATGCAAAATACAGCAATATCAAAGAGACAGGGTAGACGTGTTCTGAACCTCCACCATCAAGCGCAGGATAATGAGGGTGGGAGCAAATCCCTGCTCCACATATCGATCATTCCAAAAACTTGCTTAGTAACTTTTTAACAACCTCAATGGAATTCAGAAAATCTAAGTGTGTGCAATTTGACCGCAAAACACACTGCAATGCCTATTGGTAAAACAGGGGGCGTCATTTTAAAAATGGCCCAAAAAAGACTGACACATTCAATCTTGCATTTCATGACGATATTCTGAAGCAATCCTTTGCAAAGTCGAGTGTGCAGTATGTATTCCTGAGTTTGCTTCTCCAGAGAATGCAGGGGTGGGCTCGACAATGGGACCAGAATGAAGTGATTAGTACGTTACCGATGGCATCACAACAGCTAACAACCATGCCAATGATCCATAGTCGTGGTGAGAATTTCCTTGTGGTGAAACGAGAGAGGGTGACATATCCTGCAAGTCTAAACCAGCATCAGACGTGTGCTGAACGTGACCAGGCTGCATGTTTTCTGCCCATCTCCACCTGTTTTTTTGTGTTCTGAAGTTAATATCACGGGAGGAAATTCGATATCAACTTATAAATGAGGAATGACTGCATGAATTAGCATAACTAAGCGTTCTATGCTGGTTTTCAGGACAATATACTTAAAACAATGCAAGTAACCACACAATAGAACACCCACAACAAACGTGTAACTGCATTAATTGGAATGCTCTGCACAGTTTTCTGCATATTATTCACATTACATCAAAGACCCGGCACGCTGAGGGGTACAGCAGTGCTGAGAGTGGTTATGAATAGTAACCAGAGAGGTGGTAATGGGAAGAGCTGGATCCCTACTGTGGCAAATCTGAACAAGTATTTATCAAACCTACACAAATACTCTGGAAATACACAATCTTCCCAGGTGTGAAGCCAGAGGGTATATGGTCAAGACTATTGCTGTGAATTTTGAAACTCGGGCTGCATTTTAAAGCCAGCCATGAGGTCAAGGAAAAGTCAGGTAAAAAGGTCACTTTTTTTATTCTCCAGGCTGTTACGACTGCAGGATAGGCAAAGTGCTCAGGATGTGAACCAGCTACAAAAACTAAGCAGGTGACTACACTGTTAGGAGTCATTTTCTTCAGTACGACACAGCGCCACAAGACTGTTGTCTTCACTGCATAGCCTTACTGAGGTTCATCCGGTTTGAGTGGTTAAATATGAAAAGCCAAACCTCTGGAATGCCAGAAACAGCTGTGTCTATGCCATCATTGTTACGGCCATTGTGGTTAAGACGTGCCATCAAGTAAGGGGAATGGTGCTGTCAATGTTGCCAATAACATGAGGACTACAAATCAATATAAAAAAAAAAAAAAAAACCGCAGTAGTCATTAAGCTTACATAAGAACATGGCCTACTTTTGTTTCCTTCTGCAAGAGCATCCATGAAGCAACTTTTTCTTATTCTAAATGGGTCTCGAGAAGTTGCAGTGCCCCCGCTGTTAATAGTCAAGGGTATATAGTAATAGTCTCTGCCCAGCCAAAGACCCAGACAAGGTTACATTATAAACAATTAAATCCTTTTGCAGAAATACAAATTTACATGTTTACACGTGGAGTTAAAATCAACTACATTACAGTGTGATCAAATCCAAACACGCCGCCGCTTTGCCTGGTCATGTTTCTCATGCTGCCAGCCTAGCCACACACCAAAGCTCTCCTGCTGGGAGTTGTCCAGTTGCTGGTTGTGATGATGACCGTGGTCTCCAAATTTAACGCTCAGCAGGATGCTGTTCTTCATTATGGGCTGTCCCACCCAGGCTGCAAAAGTCTCTTTATCTTCCTCCCCACCTCAGGGCTTCAAGCTTTAAAACATAGCACGTTTGAAAGCAAGCTAGCCTCAGAAGCATGTTACACCCAGGGAGGGATCTTGGCATTACAAAGATAATACATGAGCACAATATTACAGAGGCCGTCCATGGAGAGAAAAGGCAGTGGTACTTCCCACTACCAGCATTTAAATGTCCTTCCCAGCCACCACTGCATCATGTCAGGGAATGTCGCATGCCATTCTCAGATCCAGTCTGTGGCCAGAGGAGCAGTGTCCGGGCGACTGGAGCGTCAGACTGCTGGATAAAGCCATGCCGCACCTTTCAACTCACAGCCAGCGAGTAACTTTGGCATGCTCAACGGCAAAACCAAACGGTGACTTACGGTACGCGACACTTAATCCACCATTTTCCTGGAGTATGGGATCAATGTCGCAATGGAAAAATTAGATTGTATAAGACAACAGATGTACAGAGATAAATATCTGAAGAGAGGACACCCTTGCGAGGCGCTGATGAGCTTGGATGTAAATTTCGGGTGGATCTGTGTATTTATGTGCTAGTATCTGGGTTGCTGTATGAGGAATTTGGTTCGGAGGTCAAACTCTCATGTCGAGAACAAAATGGTTTGCAGGATAAAACAAAACAAAAGAAATTGGTCGCAAGGGGAAAAAAGACAAAGACATGTGGTCCCAGTGCAGGAATGGCTAGAGTCTGTTTTAGCCGTCCTCCTTAGGGGGTGTGTACCAACCTGGAAATGCACACACACACACACACACAAACAATAATAAAGGATGAATACACAGTCAACAAAACAACAACCTAGTAAAGTGTTCAGTGGTTAGACGCAGGGCACACAGGCTTTCAGCTCTCTGTAGTTGAACTTCTACATTCAAATACAATTAAATATAGCTCAGTGTAGCCCGAGAGTAAAACTCATTTACATATTTTCGCCTGCACGGCTCTCAGAGGTCAAGGACAACAGCAGCAGCATTTTTCATTAATGGTCATCTTTGAGCAACTGATTTACCAGTGATGTTTCACCAATAAAATTAACTTCTAAATGTTGACTCTCATCTTATGAATCTACAGTGAATAAATGGCATCCAATCACAAGCATGTTGTACTTAGTTGATATGTGTATTACTTTTATCCATATCCTGCTAGTATAGCGCCCTAAAACCGCTACCAAGTGTAATAATGTGGACTACATGAACGTAAATGTTGTCCATCGTTGGTTAAAAGAAACAACACTACAAGCACTAATTTTCCTCGGCTTTGATGCATTGGATGGATTTGGTTTCAGTAAACAAGGTCAGTAATGCACTCCGCATGAAACTGGAGACAAAAACGCTCACCGTTCTTTTCATGGATCTGAACCAGTGATTTGTAGGACTGCTGTGCTCTGGCAAGATTGTACTGGTTCTGCATTAAAAAGACAAAATGAAAAATCAACCTTGGGAGTGTGCACTGGGTTTATGATGATGGTACAAAATAGGAAACAGCATTGACACAAACCAAAACACAAACTGCCTATCTCACTATCTCCGATTTCAAGTACAAAACCCAGTGTGTGGTGCAGGATAATGAACACGCATTCTCCCCCTTGTTTGACCAATCATACCACACCGCTTTCACGCACACCTGGTCATCACCACCATTCAGATAAGAGCTGGCGTACACACACGCACCCAACCTGCACCACACACACCCTATGCGATAGAGGCTCACGTCATTACGAGCGTAGCAGTGTGTATAGTTTCATACCTGCGGTCAGCTTCACAAAGATGATCTCACAAAATGGCTTTGATCAAACTAAACAGTCAGACAGACACATGGATGTCTAAAATCATCTGTTACACAATGCTGTCATGTTGTGACTATGTTAGGCAGGACTCATTTAACATGAATTCTGGGTAAATTAGCTCAGCTCCCATGAGTCAAGCAAAACAACCAACAGTTTTCAGAATTCAACAGTTACAAGGACATTTTACAGGATAAATTCAGCGAAGAGTGTACATTTGAAATAAATCTATGCAGTTGCAGATGTACGCAGTGCACACAAAATGACTTCATGCTCTCACTAGTGAGATATATATTATATTTTTCCCCCAATGTGTTACTCTTAAAATTAACTTATGTTGTTAGCAAACCACAAATTGTGAGCCATGTTTTCCTCTTCTTTTGGTAATTTCTTGCCACTGGTCAGCAGGTGTCACTAATTGTTACCATGGAAACACAGCTCCGAGTTAGCCGCAGGGCAGAGAAGCTAATTCTTTACACTTACAGCAAGTCAGTCTTTTACTTTTCTTTTTCTGCAGCTGTCTAACTTGCCATAACACTACAGACCTGTCCATAATCTCTTTGTGAAACCAGCCTTAAGTTGCCTGGTAGCAGAAAAAAAACAGGTGACCAACACTCAAAACTGTGCCTGAATGCAACGCATGACGACCCAGAACTGACTGAAGTTGCTCTGCTTATGGGTTGCGTTCACTACGTGTGCTGTGTAGACATTGTGTAAGACTGTAGCAATTCTATAGTGAGCCTGTAGTAACTAACTGTTCACCTTCTCACACTAAAGTGAAGTGGTTACAGATTAAGTTCTAAACCCCTGGTTGAAGCAGGTCATGTCACCAGGTTGTGTAACATGTGTTGACCTAGTCACACTGACCGCAAACACCACTTTATCCCAGGTCACTGTGTAAATATGAAAATGGAATGTGCAGTGTATACATTTTTTCTCTCCCTTACAAACCAAAAACAAACAAACACACACTGTTAAAACAAGTCATTCATCTCGAGCAGCACACCAGTAACTCCAGTTAGGCATTGGGTGAAAACTGCTAGGGGTCCAATTTTAAGAAATAATGGTTGACCAATAAAAACCTAGATTGCTCTCTAAAAAAAATAACTTCATGTGTTCATTATAATGCTAACATTATGCAATACATTTAAAAAACATTTTTAGTAGCTGTTTTGAGAGGCACTTGTAGTAGTAAGCTCATTAAAACACCTCTCACCTTTAGGTTTAAATTAAAAATAAACTTTATCCCAGTGGCACATTGTGCATTTAGCAGATGGGGAAAGGATGAATCCCAACACACATAAAACTAAGAAGGTGAGAAACATGAACTAATTTAAACTAACTCATTTCTACATCAAAAACATATGACCTGCCAAAATGGGATGTGCATCTGTGATACCAACCTTCTGAGAGTGACTCATAAATATCTCTAATATGCTTTTATTTTCAAATTTGGAGAGAAGCCAGGCTAGGTGTCATTTAGAGAACTTAACAAATACAAGTGACATCAACTGCAAACTTTAGCAATCAAAGATAAGACTCTACATTGGCCATCCCAGTGGTGACGCGCTGCACCCCTCCCTCCCACTTGGGGAACCAGGCCTCTGTGGTTCCCCCCCCCACAAAAAAACAATGGTAATCTATTGATTGGCTAACAAAATATGAACATCCACTAGCCATTTGGCCAGTGGAAAGTAAAGTAAACTTTGCACCCTGGACTACATCGTTCGTTAAGTGAGTCAGCATTATTGCAGGACATTTCCTGACTTCAAATGAACCCTCAAGTGCTTCCACACTTACTTTATTGGCTCCAAACTGCACTCTGGCTTTTCCTTTGACTAAAGTGGCATTGATCTGCATGATGACAGATTCAATGGAATAGGCACTGCTCCAACCCTGCAAATCAGGAAACCCGGTGTCAATAAAAAATATGTTTTAAAAATGTGAGACAGATACAAATACAATCCAAAGTAATATTTTATATTATGCAGTACAAATTCACATTATTTTAAGGCTTTTGGAAAAGAAATCATTTGACATACCTGTTTGGTGAGAAGCTCCATGCACAGGGCTCCTCCTCCAAGAACATAACTAAAGCAGGACAGAAACAAATGATGAAAGAAAGGGGCGTCAGAACACCACAACGAAGCCCTCTTTCAAAAGAAACGTGAATATGGTCAGCAGGGAAGGAAGAAACTGAAAAGTGTCACCAGCTAAATGAACTCACCCTCCAGAAAGAACAGGTGAAACCACCCGGACAAACGGTGGATCAAAGGGGAAATTATCCTGTAGAGACAGCCAGCAAAAATTGTTAATTTATGCATTTGGTGTATCGTTTTCATCAATGCAGAGTCAATTTTACTCACTTTATACGAGAAGTTTAGTAAAATGTAATCCATTCCTTCCTTTTCCTTTAGGACTTGTAAATCACTGTGTAAGGGGCTATCTGGATCCACCCTGTTGGTCATCAAATTATTCAATCAGTCTGTGTTTATGCCGACACAGAGAAAAAGAAAATAACACGCCACACGAGATCCCAAAGTTACTTACGTCCTTAGTTTGACGTGCCATTCATACAGGCTGTCGTTAACAAGCTCGACTGAATAGATTCCTGCAACAGAAAATGATTAGACATGAGTCTCCAGATGCCTCCCAATGCAGGGTCTAATCAAAACTAATCATTTTATCTCCCTTTTCATTCTATAAACTAAAAGCTAATACTGTGAGGCAAAGCATAAAATGTGTTGAGTGGCATCTCTACTCTCAGACCACAGAGAGCTAATCTTGCTACAATTACTTGAAGCCTTGTTCAACGGAAGGAAAAAAGTTTTCAAAATGGGGTTTGCTTCATTTTTTTCAAACAATACCGTGTTTCCTTTTTAAGCTGCTGTGGAAAGTGTGTCAACGTGCTTATAGCCTTTACTAAAGCGTGAGCAAGAGATGTTTGTGAACAAACAGTAAAAGGTGCAGTAAGCTACGGTGCTGCCACCACACCCATGTGAGGGTGGGGCTGACCTCATAAGCACAAGTCACAAGAGTTATGTCACTTTTGAGTTCTGCAGGACTAAGCTCACTCTCAAATGTATATCTCCGATCATGTAAACATCATGGGCTCTTGATGTTCACTACTACTCATCTATCACATCAACAGCATACAACTGATGATTATTGTGTGTGAGGGTTTGTAGGTATATGTTCTAGTGTCCGGCTAGAGTTAAGTGTTCTTTTAACTCTGACCTGTAACAAAGAGCATACCTTTCTACAGTGAACATACCTGTCTTGTAACTCTGAGACCTGTAGATCTCTCTAAGCTCCTTCATCAGGCGGTCAGAGGCCTGCACAGAACCAGACACAGCGCCCTGCAAAATACGAAAGAACACAGCTTTGCAATTCACCGTGACTGCAAACCTGTCATCTGCACTTAGATGTTAATATTTATATCGGTACACCCGAGTGACTGTTTCGCTGATCCTGAAAATGTTAAAATAAATGTAAAACAAGTGCATGAAAAGTATGCAACATTGGTTCAATAGTTAGGCTATAATTGTATTTGACACAATTCATATACCTAGACAGTCCCACAGCTGAGCCATTGAACAGGAAAGCCCAAAAGCCCCTTCCCATACAAAACACCCACTGGCAGATCATCTCTATTGCAGAGTTCAATGGGTTAATGTATAAAATGGGGAACTGTTTTGAAAAAGAAAGGTAAGAAACAAGGAAGTGTTAAGACATTTCTTTCATTCATATAATTTAACTATGTATATTTTTAGGTTTCTGAGAAATGCAAATTTATTTTAGGTGAGTGCAAAGAAATATTTCCCCAGAGCCTTTAATGGTATTTATGCTTGTTGTGATGTCATTCCCTAGATTATCTTAAAATCCTCCATATCCATAAAATCTGTACAACCTATGCTAAAAAGGTTATGGAAGTCAATAAACCATAATAAAAAATTGTGACCACATTTTCACCGCACGTAACAACGCAATGAAGTCATCAACTTATACGACATACAACACGATGACACAAAAGACAGAAGTCCTAGACAAAATATGCCATCAACCATAAGCCCCTCAAGATATATGTACTTCACTGAATAAAGGCTTACGTTCAAGTGGTCCTGCCTCTGGTTCTTTCGGATCTTCTCCAGAATGGCCAGATTCTCCTTCTCGATGCCATCATCCTCAGACTTCTTCCCATCCACAGGCTCCTCCTCTTTCATTTCATAGTGGTCCAGATCCTCGATGTCCTGTCAGTTCGCATTTGATATTTTAAACATTTGAAATATTTTCTGGTGCTCCAGACACACTTGCAACATAAAAAAAAAAAAAAAAAAAAAAACAGCTCAGGGATCAAAGCCAGCGCCAAGTCAAAAGATGTGATAAAACTTTAATTGTTCACTAGAATAACATTGTAACCAAGACAACATTAACATTACCTTGTCACTATACCATGTGAGTTGATCATAATCAAATCAAACCTAAAGTAATGTAACATTGGCAACTTTATTATACAATGTGCTTTCACAAACCACATACCATACTAGCATGCGATACCACAGCCAAAACATTCCTCTTTCAAATGATGTGGGACTAAAATGGGAGTGTTTCATTACTGAGCATCTAGCTCAACACATTAGGGGACATAAGATGATAACTTACCTCTCCCATCTCCTCCTCCTCCTCTTCTTCAGATGTGACCTCCTCTGTCCCATGCTACACACACACACACCGCATTAAATCAAGCTGAATAAAGTGGTCTGAAAGAGACTTGCTGAGTCTTTTTATTTTACCACCTTTTACTGACCATGACCACAGAAACAGCCTATTGATCAGCTTAAAGAAAAACGCCATATAAATGAGGCCCTCTGGAAGGTGATTTAAACATCCCAATTTAAATATGCACTGAATATTCCTTAAAAGTAATCAAACGCTGGCTGTACCATGCCATAGTATTTGACAAGCGCAAACCAGGCACCCTTACCTTTCGGTCTGGTCCCACAGGGCCTGCAGGCAGGGGCTGGTCCAGCATCTCCACATCTGGATGTTGGGGAAGGTTGTATAGCCGACACAGGTCACATATGAGTTTCTTCAACTGCTGCAAAAGCTAGGAAAGACAAACCACATAGGAGGAGGTGATACAGAGTTAGATAAACCATTCAAGATCACAAATGCAGCTACACAGCATATCCACATGTCAGATGTTTGCCAGAAACACTATTGAAGGCATGAACAGTAGTGATATATATATATTCAAAGTAAGGATTTACACATAAAACACTTGTTGTAGTAGCACTGCAAAATATAGACAGGAAGACTGACATTGTTTGTACTCGCACAAAAAGAGTTAGGCAACATAATCATTAAGCTGCCGTCAGCTAGTGTGCTCTGGCTTTGCAAATTTGGTGCATTGCAAATATAGGGTACCGCTAAAACATCTGTGTAACAGTATGAAAACAGATTGATCTTATCTATTCACAGTAAGGCACATTTTGCTCCTTACCTGCCACACAACATTTACAATGCTGTATTCTTTATCTGAAGGTAGACTAAGTTATGGTGCAAACAAAAAGAATTGTGTGTCCAAACAAGCTGACAGCACTTCTATTAAAAGCATATTTTGTGTCCTACAAAGACAGCAGCATGACTAAGTAGGCTAACCAAGCTCAGGATGTCAGACCACACGTATGATTACGGAAGAACCTGTCGCAGACATTTTCACCTCAAAGGTTTCCCCCATGACACGGCCACTAGGTCTGCTGAAAATCTTCTGGTCCAAACTTACCAGCTATACGTCTTCATCCCACCCCCTGAGCACAAAGTCACACAGCAGCACATGCAAGCTGTTCGTTTATGCTTGAATGCCCATGCGATGCTTAAAGCCCATTTAACACTAAAATGGCAAAAACTCTGCACCAGTAAACACTAACTACTTCAACATAGCAAAGAATGATGCAAAAAACATGTTTAAAAAAGGACAAACACTTTAAGAAACATAGTCTAAAATACCAAGCCAAAATCCAATACTAAGTGAACTTAGTATTTAACACCTCTAAATAATAGCTGGCACACTGCATCAAAGTCAAAAATAAAGGAGGAGCGCCAAAAGCTTATTTAGCATCACAAGCATCAGCCTCCATCTGATGAAGCACAACACAGCAGGCAGGCACTGTGTCACAATAATGCAAAGAAATGCTCCCGCTGAGAGGCAGCCTGGCCTACGTGTCAAAAAAAAACTAAAAAAAAACTGTAGTCATATGGCCACCTTGGAATTAAAAGGTTCCAGCTGGCTCAGAGCGATTTTCAAGACAACGAGCTTCAAAGTTTTTGTATTCCCAATACTTGATAGACGTGGAACCTTTTTTGCTGTCTAAAAAAAAAAAAAAAAAAATGCATACAACAATGTGAATAACTCAATTTTGACAAAAAACGTCATGACCTTATTGTGATTAGGCGACGCCATGTACGCCACACGTACTTAAACAAGTGCACTGACGACATTAAAACGACCTGCTCGTTGTTGAACTTGACTGCTGCAGCACAGGATGCTCCCTGGCTGCTACAACAATTCACACTACGACACAGCTGTAGTAGTAGTTCCGGCGACGATGCATGATCGTGAGGTTTTCCTCCGTGACACACGGGCGAGTTGGGGATACCTACCAGCGTGCTGCCCTTTCTGACATCTTCCAACCTCTCCAAGACTTGCGTCAAGCTCGGGTCATCAGAGTCCACGAACCATATTGGCGGCGTAGATGGATACGATTCCTGAAGCCGGTGGGACACAGCAAAAAAAAGAAAACACAAAAAAAAACACAAAACCCACGACAGTTACATCAAAACATTTGACCTATATACGTGCGTGTCGCAGAGTTAAACACAGAGCCGCTAAAAAACCCCCCCGTAAAAATTTGGGTTGACGACATTAACATTCAGAGTGCAGCGTTAGCTAACAGCTAAGGTTGCTCATCAACACTATGTAATGTCAGATTGTTGGACTAGCAAACCCCCTACCAAGACTGCGTGGCTCCCACTGACGCGGGCTTATGAAACTACGCAAAACACCTCCCGCATAGCATCAGTTTGTACAGCTGTGCAGGTAGCCTGCTACCTGGATAGCAAGTTAACCAGCTAACTTTAGCTCGCTAACGACCAACAAGGGAAGCGTATAAATCCCGGCACTTCGTGTTCCTGTCCCCTTACCGTTATGTTACAGTGGATAATTAACAGCTTTTCCCCTGTCACATTAAACTGGCAGCTCAGCTCGTCGGGCTTCCAGTCAATGATCCTGAAGCGTTCGTGGTTTGGATCAAAAATGGACTCCAAAAACTTCAGCTCGGCCTTCAGCCCCGACACCGACATCTTCCACGCATCTCCGGCTGGGCCGCTGGGGAGGGGGAGAAGTCGGAACTTAGCTTTTAGCTAGCTATAGCCACGACGCAAATTTCAGTCCGAATTAGCTTTTTCTGTTCAATTTCTTTTATTTAAAGAGTGGCAAAAGAGACGACCGACTGCTCCGGTAGACGTGCCTGGACACCCAGTGCCAGCTATAAAACAGCGCCCGGTCAAATTTCAGCGCAGCCGGACAGATTTGCTGCTCAAGTGGCTAACCTTAGCTAGCTTTCAGTTAGCATTTGAAAACAGCGCAGCGCTTGGCAAGATGCTAGCTAGCGAGTTAGCGCGCTAGTCCGTTGTTGTTGTCTTTCCGTCTATTGTTGTTGTCTGCCTATGGTATCAACAGTTTAGGCTCTCGCAGCGCCCCGTGGCCGTCTCCTCACAGTCCCATCGGACAGTTCCTTATTGGTCACTTAACGGGGGGAATAATCACACCATCGCCACGATCTGAACTTATATCCCGCTGTAGGGACAGTGTTTTTCATCCCGGTGTACAACTGTAGCTGGCCTCTTGTGGGGTTTAAAGATGGCGTTCCGCAATCTCCCCGTTCCCGCAGAATCCCAGCATTCAGCGCGTCTTCAGTTTATTTGAGGGTAAAAAAAACCCAAAACAAATGTATATATATACAATAAAAATAAAGGAAAGTTCATAACAAATTATTTGGTCAAACATTTTTTTCATGTGATTTTAATTGTTTTAATTGCAGTGGTGCACAGGATTTAGGCAGAACTGGCCCTTTGCATTTTTGCTTTGGTGCCACAAAAATAGCTGAGATTATTTAGACCACGTTTCCATGGAAATGATGTTTGATGCAGTGTCAGTCAGAACATTGAATTTGCCTGGTATTATGACTCAGCATTAGTGTTCAATAATATCAACAACATAATGAAAAACAATCGTAGCTTTATATATTCTGTTTATGCACATAAATACAAAAAAATAGGCTGCTCCTGTGCAAATGGATTGTCTAGGCTTTGTTTCACAATTTGAATCATAGCCTACACACTTTTCTTTATTGATTTGCTGTATTATGTTTGGGCACATCCTGAATTTGGCACATTCAAAAACATATATATTTTCCCCGCCTAATGCTCATAACGGAGAGATTGAAGGGATGAGAGAAAGCAGCTCAAATTTAGATGATGTACCAAAACATTAAGAAAGCTTAATGCCACTTGGGAATGCATTCCTTGTAGGAAAATAGGTTCCAAAATACAGGAATACTGGACAGGATAGACGCACAACCGGGGGCAAACTTAGGGGTTCAGTGTCTTGCCCAGGGACACTTCGACATGTGGATGGGAGGAACTGGGATCGGAACACCCCAGGATGGAAGTCAGATAACAACAGCTAATTCCGGAACCACAGCTACCTGGAGTCGAACCTACATCCCCAGGGCTCAACAGCTTAACCATCCACGCCACAGTTGCCTCAAAAACACCACAAAGTAATTTTTACTAACAATTATCTACCTTGCTATAAAAACAAATCCATACATTTATGTTCTGACATGGTTCAGCAGTACTTGGCTTTTGTTTGACATGGTCTGTAAGATCAATTTTGATCAGTGTCAAGTAACTACAGTGTCCTCCAAAGGATTGAGATGTACCAGCATTCAAACTTGCTTTCAGAACAAGTTTACCTCTTCCTCAACATTTGGTCCATACATTACTTTCTCCGGGGAAGCAATGTTCATCACAGCAGAGTAACAGTTTCATAGCAGGTAAGTCCTGAGATGTGCAGTCATCAGTGTATAATTGATATCTCAGCAGTTTGTTTATAAGTCCAAGTATCCTAGCTGAACAGTGGTCGTGTTCTATCGTCATGATGAACCTCTGCAGGAATTCAAATGAGTACTTCATGTTGCGACGGTACTCCAGATTAAGGCAATAGATGGTTACCGTTAGCATAGCAAAACCAGCGGTCACATCTCCTTTACCACCACAGCCAGACTGAAGATTTCACGAGGAATCTCTTCATGTCCAATCAGAAGTCCAACATGCATTCCCATCATGATGACATCCAGGGTTTCACCATGAACCTAAAACAAATGGACAGATTTAGTCCCAGCTTACATTGCATGTAAATTCTATTAAATAACATGCTGTACAAATTGGTCAAGATATGGACTCTAAAATGTCTTTGGGCAGAGTTCACGTCTACAAGTGCTAATTTGGTGCAAAACTAATTATTCAAAATTTGGAGTGCCAGAAGAAGAAGAAATACAAGTACAATATCAACTCACATAATTTTATTATTGTGTGCAACAAATTCAACAGGCGTATTGTTTTCACAGAATTCTGTCCCCTTTGGATGGACCAGTGTCTTGAGTTGGCACTAGTTATCTGTCTCTCATTAAACTTAAACTCTGACAGAAAAAAAGCCACTAATTTAATAATTGAGTCATAACGATTTCCATTTTTATCTTCAAGTCGTCCCAGACAGAGCGCGAGAGTAAAAGAGTGGTTGTGATAGAGCGAGCTAAAGAATGAATAAAGAGAGGGGACGTCGGTAGATAAAACAGAAGTGCTTGAATGAGATAAATTGAACTGTATTTTCTAATCGTTTCATGGTGGCTATGTCCTAAAACAGAAATACACATTCTCACACACAACACTCAGCAGATCATCACCATATGCGTTCACTTAAACGTAATATGCTGCAAATGAACTCTCCTAAGCTTTGAGATATTAAAAAAACTTACCACGCAACATTTTCCCACTGCCTGATGCATACTTTGTTGTTAAAAACAAAATCTACTCTGCTCACAAGGATCCAGGCAGATAACGCATCATAGTCCTTATGCTCCCTGTGTCTTTTCCATAAACAGTGTACTGTGCATTAATCATCATCATGTCTGTAGTGCTACCTTGTGCCCACTAGTGGGTAGTGTTAGCTCAAGATTTGAACAACTAAGGTTGGGGTTAGAGTAGGGTCAATTTATGATAACGCACTGTTGTTGGTCCTGCTCTCTACTAACTGGTGGTTACTGTGTTTCAGGCTACATGAATATCAATTCTGTTGATATTTGTCTATTGCAAATATTGTCATATTTTGATGGAAATGGAAAAAGTGTCTCGATTATTTGCATGTTTGCCAGGAAGTTATCTCTAGAAAAATAAAACTTGGAAATATTTGGACTTTCATGTTGAGAGGCAGACAGGTTCAATACCAGGAACGTCTTCAGGAAGCAGTCTTTTTTGTCCTTGAATTCGATTTGACAGATAGTGTGGGTTTCGGGGAGCACACCAAACCTTAAAAGCAAACTTTAAAAGCCATTCCCTTTGTGAGGGAGAGATTTGGGAGTAGCTGACTGGCCCAGAATAGTGCTGTGCTGTCACCTCTAATTATGCTATCATGAAGTCTCCCTTTCAACAGGGATAACCTTTTATTTGGCCCTCTCCAAATTAATATTCCGACAGACAGTGTAACTCAGACTGTGCAACTCACTTGAACATTACTGGTAGAATTTCGAATTTCAGTGCTTGGTGTCTAATTCAGTCATATGTTAAACCTCAGACCTGTCATACGTCTTCATACTTCAACAGAGGAATGCAAACGTATCTAAGTAACCCTTATCAGTGTGTTAACCACGCTGTGCTCAAAGCTCAAAGACTGTGATTGTTAGCTACAGCCTTTGAGCTACGATCGCAGTTTGAGGTTTCAGTGTTGAGGAACAACATATTGATTTGCCATTTTAAATGCCCATAAACTAAAAGGGCAGGGGTGGATGACCCTCTTGCCCAAACCTGTGCATGCCACTGGTGATGTGCATGGACCGACAGCTGCAGACTCTGGTCTAGAGTGAGCAGTGAGAACCAACAGCATTGTCTTATGGGCCAAACGCTGGCCTAAGCCACCTTGTCGCCCATATTTGTCCTTGTCTACATATTTATTATAAATTGACAAATTCTTAACTTCACTGCGTAGAATATTGCAACTCTGAGCAATAAACTACCTGAACTCACCGAGTGTGCAGTCAGGTCAGGGGCTTTGTTAATGTAATGGTTCCTCAGGAAAGGTCAAGGTTCCAGTCTAGCAAACACTGTAACTCATGTTTTGTTGTGGGGGGTGGAGGTTGTGGTGTAATAGCAACAAGGGTAGATGTGGAGAACACAAACTGGCTTTCTGTCCCTGCTCTTCGAGTTTTTGTTTGTTTATGTATGCTTCTTTATTAATGAGTGTGTGTGTGTGTGTGTGTGTGGTGTGTGTGTGCAGTGGCTGCCTCTGCGTGTGTGCGTTGGTGTGTGCAATGAATAATAAAATTCAGAAGTCAGGCTATTGGTCAGACTATGATCACAGTCATTTATTCTGGGTAGGTCACAGAAGTTTGACTAATTATGGAGGGATTTCATTTAGTTCAGTGTGCAAATTCTAATATCATAACCTTCTTCCAGATATGAAGATAGGTGGGTTGCAAATATAAGGAAACACAGTTCACTGCATCAGCCATGAGCAACAAAAAGCATCACACAAGCTGAAAGTAATACGCTTAGCAGGATATGTCACTTCTTGCAAAAACAAAAATATTTTTTATATGAGTCTGTTATGAGCTAAAATCTAGAGCTGACAGACCTGATCATTAAGTGTGAAGAGAAATGTCTCTTTGAGTTTTGTATTTTAAGGGTCTCAGTGTTTGATATAGTCTACTTTCAGCACGTCCGTCTAGCCGCCTCAGATTTTCACTAGCAGGGTAAATAAATTAGTATACACTCCTGTTGGTGTGTGATTACTCTGCATTGACTGCTTATTGAGGAGACTGTGTTGAGGGACTTGTCCTCTACACGTGTCCACTGCTGAAATGGCATGTTATTGAAGATAGAAGTTGTATAACATCCTGCCAAAAGCAATTAATCCCCTACGCTAAACGTGTTGCATCTTCCCACAACTGATAGCTAGTGAGAGATTGACTTTGTGCTCTTAGACATATTAATGATACCAGAATAATTCCTCTGAAATCTTGCCAAGTCATAAATTCCTGACTAACATACACTATGCATACATATTTGTGCAAGGAAAAAGATCATATTTCACATTGTTTTTCATCTTTTATTTGTAAATTAGATGGCGCCACAAGGGAAAAGACATTGTATGTTCAATATGTACGTATGCCTTACTGATTGAACCTACGGTATTACATCCTTTTCACTCATGAAGAGGACACGCAAATGACGGGGAGGAAACGGACACCTGAGAAATGGACTGTAGACCTCAATGCTAGAATTATGTTTCCTATATTTTAGGCTGAGTGTATATAAAACATTCTTGGCAGAGCAAATCTTCAGGGATGTCACAAAGGCATGTGCTAAGCTTGTCAAGGGTCAGAGCAAACTAAAACAAATATCTTTGGTTGGATCCTGATTGTCTTTTCAGCCTTGCTTTATGATTGAGCTGCTGACGTGTGGGTTGTCACAGCGTGCCCGTGTGCGCACTAATAAAGAGGCAGATTGCTGTTGTCCTGTGTGATTTATCCTGCTCTTCTGCCCTCCATCTGCACTAGACGAAAAGTTAATTAAAACCCTGCCTTGTCTCCTCATTCCATCCCAGACAGCGAGAGCAAATCATCTCCCACCATTTACAACCTTTATTATATTTTTATGAACAACAGCAGAGCTGAAGCCAAAGTGGGCAGCATGATGGCAAGATGGCGAAAATAAAACATGCTAGCTACTCTCAAATTGTTGTGGGTGAATAAGAGGAAGCACTATCCTAATTAAACTGTCCGGCTTGTCTATGTATTGTAGTTGTGTAGGTCCTCCTTTCCGTCCAAAAGCTCTTATCGTCTTATAGGGATTTGGTGTTCAGATGTTTAACTATGGATACCTGAATCCATTCCTCAACCACCCCTACTGCTGATTCACCACATACAGCAGGGCCATTTGTCAGCAGTGACTGCACCATTCCCACCAAGGAGGAGCGATCTTCAATTTTCTTCTGGGGAGCAGTGAGTATACGAGCAGAGACAGAGAGGACAGTTCACATCCAGGACACAGAGCCCTCATAGTGAGTGTAGCATGTCTTTGCATCACCCACACCCAGTGATGGACAGTAGCCACCAAAGGCTTCATTAATACTATACGGTATCAGTAAAGCCTTCCTGAAAATGAGCACTCCTGTTGGCTTTTACATGTTAATGCTGCAAGGAGTGATGACATACATAAGTCCAACATACCATATAATGTAGGAATTGTCCTTGAGAGCAAAAGATTGACCTGCTCAAAGCTGTACTTAAGTCTGTGCATGGTCCAGTGAATGTGAATCTTTTGAATCACTTTTTTTCGTGGGGGCAGCAAGCATTTTTCACCTTTGGATAAAAGATGAAACCCTGCTATGTTCTTTATTTTCTCTTTGTCAGATCAGTAGTCTTCTGAGTCTGCACTCTTGATAGCAGGTGCGATTAGGCCAGCGAGTAGTACCTGTGTGCAGCCCTCCAGGATTATATCTAATAGCTAATGGTAGGTGTCCTCCTGATACAACCAAGCGTCTTGGGAAATGCACCCCCAGAGGACCGTGATCGTTCTTCACTGAGGTTTGGGCACAGCACCCAGAACACTGGCTAGAAAATGAACTGAAAGGCAGATATAATGAGACAGCAAGTAATGTGGCATAATGTACAAAGCTGAACAATACAAATAATTTTGGGCCAAAAACTTAAATCCTTTATGCTGCTGTGAAAATATTCTCAGGGCAACACCCCCCCCCCAAAAAAACCAACCTGTTTAGTCTTTATTTCAAGAAATATGAAAAAAATGAAAAGTTAAAAGATTAGATATTTTGTGGATTGGGTATACAGCATATTATACCATATTGGTTTCATACATTGTCTTTAATTACATTAAAAAGGCACTTCCATGGGTCTTAGCCAACTTAAGTGTTTTTCCAATGGGCCCACAGAGGGCCATTACTCTCAAACTGTACAGAATAAAGAGTAAATGTCACCTTGAACTGTAGTGGTATCACCAGAAGTGTCTCAGCAGTTTCCTTTACTTCATCAGTACAAAAAAACGTTTAAGCCATAGATGGAGTCAGGTTTGAATGAGAAGTGTACAGGTGTGGCACTTTTTTATTCAAACGCATATTATATGAAAGTGTAGGACAGTGACAGACACATCACATTGATGAGCTGATGATGATTCATTGATTGTTATAAAGTTCACATTATAGTCAGTGTGGAGACAATACAAGAGCAGCAGCAGTAAGTGCATGAACAATGAGAGAAACAGCATCTATCACTATCAACTTTAATAATGCAATACTTCTCATCAATGATGCTGTGAGATTAGGATATTGTGGGGTTCATACCTTACTCTTTCTTTAATAAAATGCCAAGCATGAATCCAGATTAAAGCCAGCATACACACTGGTGTAAAGAGCAAAGCTGTGGGAAGAGGCAGGATAAGAACTTTTCTGTGAACCGCAATATCAAAGCATGAAAAGAGACAAAGAACACGTTTGATGGCAGTCTTAATATTTCGGAAAGTCATGCATTTTTCATAGGTTTTACAGTGTAATGGATAAATGGACTGTGTTGTGCCAATCTAATTGGATGAGGGTTATCTGCAGGTCATCGCTGTTCAGTGGGATCTGTTGTTCCTCATGTGGTCTAACCAAGTAAACTTCTGCCTAATCACATTCAAGCCAAATTCTGTTTACGTTCTGGGGCACTGCTGCTCTGGCAAGCAGCAAAATGGGCTGGTGGAAGGGGTCTCCTAAATGAGTGCACCATTGCCAATCTATCCGTCCTAATGCTAACACAGTTCACAGGGCCAGTGAGACACCCTGACAGGCTGACAATGGGGGAAGGAGGCCCAGCTTAAATCAATTAGCTAAGAGGACAAATATCATCTAAATCATACCCTGGCTGGCCCCGGGCAACGGGCCTGAAATGGAAGGCACATGCGGGCCGAGAGCAGCACTTACTCAGTCCTGGCCAGAGTTATGATTGAGGTGCCGACAGTTAAGCATACACTTACTGTATCAACTACCTCAGGACTAAGTGGGCACCAAATGTTGAATTGGAAATCAAACTTTGAATAAATCAGTTGCCTCATCAATCAAGACACTTCATTTCCGCTACATTAGAGTGAGTGTAGAGTACGTCCACTAAACCTTTTGGGATTGTGAAAATCTGGATCATGTTTACGTAGTTTAGTAGAGACAAAAAATTCTGGCCTTTATGTTCATCTCGATGAGTTGAGACTCTAAACGTCTCACATTGGGTATGGGGCTATTATTGTGTCTATATTATTTGATTATTAGTGTGGAGAGTGGTCAAACTATATCAATCTTTATATGTGCAATCTGATTTGTGAATGTGTGCAAGAATCTGTAAAATGTGATCTCCGTCCTCCACCCCAGCCTCCTCCTTACTGTGCGTGCAACACTCTTTGAGGTGTTGTTTACTACTGTTAATAGGATCTAATGTCATGTATGTGTTAGGTGGGGATTATATCTCCCAGCAGAATCTTTGCTACTGCTTGGATTCTTTAAAAACTCCCTCAAAGAGAAGATTGTAACTTGTATAACAATTTGCTGTATATTGCTAGTATTCAAATCCTGCTTTGTGAGACTGGCTACTTGGTCGTTTCACTTTCTTGACCAGGGGACTCGTGTCTGAGCTGCGAGACAATCTGGAAAGTTCCTAAGATGGTCTTCCACCTGTCTAATTGTCTGCCTGTCTTGTCCCGTGAGTATGGGCGGGTGTGGAGAATAGGGTGGGATATCATACGATGAGAAATGGTGGGGACATATGGTGACTGTGCTGAGAAGCTGTATGTGGCAGCTACCGTTTCCCACCAGTGATTCTGATCGCAGTGGAGAGGGTCTCAAGGGGAGCAACAAACCATCTGGAATCCTGCAAGCTGTGACACATCCAATTTACCTCTTCCTGTGGACCAGTCAGTAATCTCTCTGTGGTGCTTACCAGGTCAACAGCCAGGTTAGATGTAGTCAGACCTGACAAGACGCACTTCTCACGCAGGTCAAATTGCTTTCTACAGCTGAGCAGTTTTAGGATTTTTAGATTACACCAGCGATCCATTTTGGCAACTATCTACATCTATATTGGAGGGTTAATTGATGTATTCAGAAAACATTAGTCTAGTCTAATTTAATCTAATCTAATCTAAAGATAGATAACAGTGTTTGCTATGTTTCTTATTAGCCTGAAGCTGTGTCAAACATTTTTTTTGGATGCTCTCCACATCAGCTACCATACTGTAAACGATCAGCGCCGTAATTCCTTTTAAGATTAGCAGTCCAGACTAAGTTTTGCAATGCTAGCATCACAACATACATATAATCAAGTCAAGGACATTGCACTGACCTCACCCTCTGGTCTACTGCCAAGGAGATGCTCCTTCGTTCATACCTGGGGATGAAAAGTCTTAAGTCACATTTTATAGCAGGGAGATATCTATCAAATTAATCATTTAGCTTTCTTTCAAACAAATGTCTTCATATTAGAGAAAGAAAATGAAGCGAACGCAATAAAATGCCACACTGAAGAAATAAATCACCCTCAAATTACATTAGATGTCTCAAATGTCTAATTAACACTCAAGGGCACAAGACATGCAATATATTTTCTTGTGACTTCTAGCCAACATCACAATGTAATCTGAAGAGTCCACTTGTGGCAAATGTATCCCTCACTTTTGTTAACACTACAGTGTGTTTTTGTTGATAGAATGGTAGTCATACACTGTTATTTACCTATTTAATGCAGCTTAAAATAAAATAGCAAATACTGCAAACAGCACAGATGTTTAAAAGCAGTTTGACATTTTGGGAGATATGTCTTTTACTTTCTAGTAGAGGATTACGTGGAAAGATTGATACCACACTATGTTTGGACTGTAAATCTGAAGCTACAGTCAGCAGCTGGTTAGCTTAGCTTACACTGCTGAAGCTCACTAACTGTCATTTACGTGTCATATTTCTTGACCATGATCAGTAACTTCCTGGACTCTCTGCTGGTTGCCTGGCAACTGCTTGGAGCCAAAAATAGTATTTAATGAGCTTTAGATGTGCTGGAAAGGCTTATATTGTTACTATTTGACAAAGCCAGGCTAGCTTTTCCCCACTGTTTGCAGTCTTTGTACTGAGCTAAGCTCACCAGATCCTGGCTGCAGCCTCATATTTAACTTTACAGAGAGTGGTATCGATTTCTGTCAGAATGCGAATAAGCACATTTCCCAAAATGTCCAACTTCTGCTTTTCACTCATACCTTGCATGCAATCAAAACGTCACCTCGTAAGGTATAATTTGCACGCAATGGTTGCACAAAATGGAAGGGGCTGTCAAATGGATTTTCATGAAGGAAACTGTCTTGCTCTGATGTTTCATTTTTAATATTGCACTGCTGGCTGGCAGGATAGGTTGGGAATGCATCAATATTAACTTGCTACAGACTGCCCAAGCAGTGCATGCAGCTTTTGTAGAGACATCCCGTGGCTCAATTATTCTCTCTACATCCCGTCTTACTTTTGACAAAAAACTTATTACCCGATAATTCAAGAACACAGTATCTGGTGCGATATGCAAGACAGACACAGGATGGAAAGCTTGTATGTCTGTACAATTTACAGACCCTGCACCAGTAACAAACTATCCTCTTTGGCCTGAGGGTATTTGCTTTAAGCTAATTGATGGATAGTCGAATTTCCACGTGGGAAATGTAGATTCACATCCGATCTGTTTCACTTATATTGGAGTGACTACCAGTCACACCGCCTGTGGTTAGTTTATTATCTCTGCCCTACATCATTAGCAGCCAGTCCAGACAGACACACAGCAATCAGTCACTTTGCCATCTGAACCCAGCCCTCCAGGATGAGATCTCTGCGATGATGAGTCCTCTATGGTCTCTTGGGTGCCATGGATGACAGCGAGGCTTCATCCTCTCCATCCCTCTCCCTGGAGAGTTGGTTTGGTGGTAACACAGACACCGAATTGAATCACAGAGACATAATCCTTGCCAAATGTACAGACATCATTAACCCAAGACACTGAGCAACAGCTAAAAGGATATAGTTGCGTCAGGACAGCTCCAGTCACATACAGGTCAGTGGCATCAATCACACTTCATTCTATAACAAAGTTGACAGGTTCTCCTAATGACTTCAGCTTTCTGGTTTGGTGGCTGTAATGCTTTATGGTGGTCACATTAATGGTTTCACGTGGATCCAAATCATGAAAATAAACTCACATGAAAATACAATTTGTGATAGCAGATCTTCAAAACTAGTGCACCCTTCTACCAGTAAGAAGTCAAATTTGCTCTTTTCTAAGTATGTCAAACTAACATATAATGAGTTTCCCACCTCATCCAACAGTGGACTAAATTTTGTGCAACAACCCTCATAGTGGTGTGTTACTCATCTCACGCTCCTGGTCAGGCCTGTGCCAGTCATATCCATGGCCAGCGTTGATAGGCATCGATTCAGTCTGCACTGCTCTGACCCTATGAGCCCCAGGAGAGGAGTTCAGCTTCCATGTCCAATAATACCAGATTTGCACTGTCAGTCCTGCTCCATCATAATTATTATGTCCAGCCAGGACCAATGTCTGCAGTTCTTCCTGTTTAGCACAAATGACGGACTGACTATAGCATTAGGATTTTTCATGCTGCAATTTCAATGGTGCAATTTCAATTTCATATTTATAATATGAGCTGAGTGAACAACATGATTGTGAGCAATACATTACTGGAATGCGCTTGAAGACAAACCTCCTGTGTGTACCTTTGGAGAACTGGGTAATACATTTTTTATGATAAAACTAAATTCCAAAAAGATAAATAATGTGTATAATTTTGTAAGAAGTTTTATTTATCTTGTAAGGGGAGTATTTTTACTGTTCACAGATATTGGTGACAAGTGATATTTACAGTTAGTCACCAACAAGCTCTAAAATCTGCGGTGAAGGCTTTTAATACTTTGTTCATTTTTGTGCGCAAGTTGAGATATTCTGATATTGAGATATTCTCAAGGTGAGCTCAATATTCTCTATATATTCAATCAGAAACTACCATTTTGGTTCCCTGCGTGTCTTGTACAAGCAAATACTAAAACAGAAGGCTGGAAAATGAACTGACTTCTTTAACATTCACCCACATTGACTTGCATGTATATATCACAAAAATGTTCAACCACAGCTGTTTATAATCATGAGAGCATTCTCTCTCAAGGTGTTTGATTTGCTCTTTACCTCACAATGTCTGATGACATTGACAGTGAGGATTTTAAATCATTTGGATTTTATGAGGCAGTCACAGTCCCTCAGACAGCTGAGGTTATGCAGTGATGACCTGGGTTCTTTAGCAGCACCATCTATCTACCTACCAACCGACCTACATTCTTGTTTATTTGTCTCTCCCAACATCCGCTTTGTTACCGACATCTAACTCTTCCTTGTGGCCAAAAAAGCAGAAAGAAAAGATTTACAGATAGACACCATTTGCATGGCTTTGCTTCGATCGCTCTCTTGTCTAGGAGCTCTTAGACACACCTTTCTAAGCACATTAAGATCTCATCTAGGGCAGAAAGAATTGATTCCAGTCAGCTGGGCTTTGGGGGATGCATGTCAGTAAATAGTGCCTATGTAAAAGACCTCATAGTGACAAATGGGATCCATCTTACAGTTCTTACAGTTAACACAGAAGGACCATTGAGGTCTCTTGTCATTTAAATTACACACATGCAGAAAATCCTGTGCAGTCAGAGAAAAATGCACCTGCACATACACAAACTAACTTTTAGCTATGGCCCAGTCACTAAATTTTTATTTATTTTATTTATTTATTAAAAACTATAATTTCTTTCAATTTAACTACCAGTAAAGTATGACACTGACATGACTTTATTCCAGTTCATGGTCTGTCAGCTGCTCAGTTTCTTATCTGTGACGTACATGTAAACCAGCCTTTCAACTTTCAGTCCACTTCAGTGAAGGCTTTGATGCCTAAAACAACCAGACAAGCTCCTTGACTGTGGGATGGCCCAGACCAATTAATCTTTCCAGGATTTGTGGGGCTGGGCCTCAAGACAGGTGTAGTTTAATACCCCTCCCTGAGCTGTAGAAAATGGCGCTGCAGAGTACATTCAGGAGGTCGCATTAGGTCCTGCTCTATCTGCAGGTGTCACATAGGACCATTTATCTTCCTCGCTTCCCTTCCCTTCCTCTCACCTTCCTGTCTATCACTGATGAATACATTAATGAACAGGCTAATCTGTCTTCTCCAGAGACTATCCATTACTGACCGCTCAGTCTGACGCAACAGATACGGACTGCTGAGATAAAACCTCCCACAGGCTGACTATTGGATTCTGCGTTCTTTTGCTCTACTTTCCCATTTCTGTTACTTTTTTTCTGGAGATAAAAGGTAGCCGCGAGGCATGTGCAAAATTGTTCCCCAAAATTTTCCTCAATAACACGGTCCATCCCCCAGAAATATTGTAAATGTGGTGTGGATGTAGCATATGCATGTGCAGCAGAGATCCACCTCATGCGATAATTCACACACACACACACTCATATTTATGCATACACACATTGACAAAGAATCTCAGGTGTGTCCATAAACTATCATCATAACACTAAAACATCTTGCATGAACCAATGAGATGGGTTGATCCCCCAGCAGGCAATGGATGGTGGGCGATCGATATCTTCACATGAGGCTGCGACTCTCTGGTACAGGAGCCAAGCACTTCAGGTAATGAACTGCCTGCTTGATATATATTCCTCACAGGGTGGGTTTGCAGCAGTGCAACATGGTACTGCAACAGCAGCAATTCTTTGATTATCAATTTCTCTTCCATCACGCTGCCCTGGCGCGCAAGGAAGTCTCTCTCACGCACAAACTGTCTGTCCACGTGTTCAATGTCAAAATGTCATGCGGCTCTTGCAGGATGCTCACAGATACCACCTTCACACTGCAGATACAGACCCAGAGCATAGCATAATTCTACATCTGATTTGTAAAGACATTTCCTGGTATATTTCACTTGTTCAGCTATGCAGCTTGGTTTTGTGTAATTGTTGATACTGATACTAATACTGATACTGAGGTCACTATCACGCGCAATTTTATAATTTTCAATAATCTTCCCTCTGCTTTACAGTCCGAACCTAACATAACCACGCATGCAGTAGTGCGAGAACCCCTGAGAGTTCCAACACGGGTTTGGGCAAACACGTAAAAGCTTGCACAGCAGCCTTCTGAACCATTTCTCTTGGTGCTCTGTGTGCTTGGTGCTCTGTGTGCTCTCTCTTTTTGCTTTTTCATGCTTTTTGAACATGTTGTTAGAGTGCTGCTAATGTGAGACATTCCATGGTTTCTTCCATGTCATACAGATAGAGAGCCAATGCAGGGCCGATACAAGATGTATGGGACAAGTGGGTCCAGCGGTTACCCCCACGTGACTGTGGATGAATGTCTGGTTGCATTTCGTGGCTGCTGTCCCTTCAGACAATACATATCAAAATATGGGCAACATGTGATGTGCAGTCCAGCTTTGCCTGTATGCAGGTGTACAATGGGAAATCCCCTGTGGAACTGGGGTACAATATAAAACACCAAAAAGATCTTTCTTTCCATTTTTAGGTGAATCAGTGAGATTTTATGTCATGTGTCATATCATAAAGTACCTGACACATAAACTTGGATAACAATTTTAATTGACCCCAAGGATAAAAGATATTAGAAAATTTGAGGATAACATGAGGGTTAAAACACAAGTGATGTGACCAAAAACGTCTTTATTTATTTATTTATTTTTGTAATAAAAGCATTACAGTAATTTGGTAGTGAATTCTGCGGCGACAAAGCTTTGCTTTTTGTGGTTGGTCTTTTACTCAGTGGCACATAAACCTTTAAACCTTCCTGATGAAAAATGAATGTTTGCCAGGAATAATTTCCCCCTCAGGGCCTCCTCACTGGGGTTTATAAAAGAGAGTTTCCAACATCTCACTTGATTATCAAATAGTTTGTGTGCCTGCTTACCAAAATAATGTAATGTGTGTGTGAATGGATTGGGCAATTTAAACATAAATATCTGTTTCCAGCATCACACAAATAACCAAAACTACATTGTTTAATCATTGTTTATGGGATGTTTGACCATGCACCAAATGATTTTATGAAATTTCTTGTTTGACATTTACATGCATTCATGCATGGAAGCTTCTTACTGAATAGATGTAATAGCCACCTCAGATTCAGTTCACTCAAGATTTTTTTCTTTGTCAATATAGAAGTTAAGAAAACCTGAATGGTTACCATCTGTAACCCCCCTTTTTGGAATTAATGAAGTATTTATACATCTATGCATTGACATATTAGTAATGGGATCCCATTAGTGATGACATCCTTGGCTTTAATCCAAAGTCTAAACTTGCTCTCCAATCAGACATGATATTGCAGCTATTGACTATTTCACAGAATGTGTCCCTGTGAATTGTCATCACTGTGCAATATGATGAAGTAGGCGGCCATTTCCGAAATGAACTGGCACGTGGTTCATTTCTGAGCAGACATGTTTCACCACTCATGACTGTACTGCGGTTCATTGTGTATTCAAAGTCAGTTCAAGGCTGCTGCTTATAGGCTCAGCGATCAAATGTATTTCGAGCATTTTTGCACATTCTTCACAGTTAGGTTTGTACAATGAGTATGATAGAAAATGTGACTCATAAATATGACTACGCATACAACACAAAGGTGCAGGAGTTGTGTCATGTGCTTTGGGAAATATCAAGTGTGCATATCACACACATGTAAAATATATATCATTTGTAAATAGACCAAAAACAAGCAAAACCACCAATATAGTCTTCTCTATATAATCAATTGTTGTGTCTGTCTGCATCTGGATTTTTAAAAGTCCAATGTTTCTTTGAACGTGTGATATTAATGAAAACATGTGTTCTCTTTATAGACATGATGTCTGACACGTGTCAAACAAATGAACAAATTGTGCCGTTCATGGGCCGATAAAATAACAAGAGAGGGTCAAACCTAATCAGCTCCCATTGATTTGCTCTCAATCATCCTGAATTGACGTTTTTGGAGTTCAAATTTATAACCCCAGGTGAGACCTTGGGGCTGCTCGTCATGCCTGATACAGTGCCTTTACGGGCCATTATAATGAGGCTTTAAGCAGCATGGTGACTGTAAATCTGCTACGCTAAGATTGCTCTGCCCCTGGTCTGACTGGACCTCACGCCACTAAATCTCCCATCCAGGACCAGAGAATAATTTATGGTCCTCTCCTGAGCGCACTCACCAAAGCAGTGTGAAGTCAGCAAATGTTACCAGGATCGTCAGCTGACGTTTGTTGGTGGGAAGAGAATCAGGCCCAGATGTGTATATCAGCATCTGGACTCAGTCTCACTGAGGATGCTGTTTGACAAAAGCTGTGAGGACAGGGGCTTTATATGCTGACGGCTATGCTGGGTTCAAGACAAGGACAGTAAATTGCAAAGATGTGTAAATTTGTAGAAAATCCTCAGATATGATCTTTGAAAAAGAATTTGTTGGAGGAGATGCAGGTAATTTTGAGTATTGTAAAGGTGCTGAATTCATACATATTTAGATATAATCATTCATTAGGATGTGGGGGTCAGATAAGTAAACATGGGTCATACTAAGTGCATCCCTAACATCCAGGGTGTATCTTCACCAAAAATATAGTTTAGAAATGAATAACCCAACCTTTTCTCTTTCACTTAGCAAAATACATCGAATCACGTGTTTAGTAGTAGGCGACACACACAGCATATGTAACAGGACACCTAAAACGGATGCCGAGCTGTGCAAACCTGCAGGAGCTGATCACAGACCGGGTACGGGACCTGCAGGGCAGGATGCTGCGCGTCGTCGGAGCGTAAAGACCCGTTTGTCCAGAGGAGATTCGGGGGATTTTCTGAGGCGGATTGCTGGAAAGCAACCCCGAGAAGGATCTCGCTATTCGATAAAGCATCCCCCCCCCCCCCCCTTTTTTTTCTTTTCTTCCCCCCAGGCATCAGCAGCACAGTGCTGGGTTAGTGTCCAAACCCTGAGCGCGCAGAGTCCGGCAGGTCCGAGAGGAAGACTCCATCACTGACTACTCCCGCGGATCAGATGACTCGGGCTCTGTCCATCCTCGCTTACTTTTTCTCTTTGCTTCACTGTAAGTGTGTCTTTCCTTACGTTCCGCGACTTTACTCATTCAGGCTGTTCTTAACTTTTCGCAGCTGATTTGGGCTGAAGGTGCCGAGACGTGGTCGCCTTTGTTTCAGTGTCCCAAAAGTCGAAGCGCAGTTCTCAGTGGCTCAGTTGCGTCTTAAACTGTGGAAACAGATACAGGTGACCAGAATGTCTTAATTTGAAACGACGAAGCACATTTCAACGTGAATTAAAAGCACATGCATGGATAACACAATGTATTGCTTATTATTTTTTCGTAAGTTCAGCTGAGATATGATGCTGCTGCATTTCAACACAGGAAGATTTTGATGAGTCAGTCCTGCTATTAAAATGTGGCCTGTGGTCACCAAATCAGATTTGAGATATTTAGTGTTGTGTCACAACCAACAGGCGTCTAAAATTATACACCCGAGAAGTGGACACAATATTCGAAACAGCTCCCTAAACCCACGGAATGACTTGATTTCAGGGAACCTTTGTGCCTACCATCCTTTTCTTTACTTGTCCAACTTAATTTTTTCACATGACCAAAGTCTGTTTACTTGGGGACATCCTTGGAACTCAAAGTTTACACTTTGTCTCACCGGATATGTCTATTCAATGGAATAAAACGACTGCCTCATACTGGTTAACATACTTAAAACATTTAAGTGATTCATCCTCATGTGTTTCACAAGCTTTCTACCTCTTCTTCTGCTTCTTTCTCCATATAAAGAAAGAGACAAAGAAGACTTGATAACAGCCTAATCTTATTTACACTGGTTATCATATCACTAAGAGATGGAATACAAAGGAAAACAAGAGAAAATAAAGTCTGTGATTATTCTTCGCGACACCTCACTCAACGTTTGCCTCGTGTTTTGGTTCATTCACGCACCCCATTATGCTCTCGCTCACTGTATTACATTTTGGTAGAATAATGTTTTTCGGTATGCTATGCAGTGACCTTATCAACTGCACCACGGCTGACTCCAGCATTGCATTAGCACGCCTGACCTCGCTCTCAATCAACGTAATGCCAACACAACACTTATGAGACGCTGTTCATTTTGCACATTACACCTAGACACACATACGCCCACCAGTGGCCTTCGCCTCTGGGGAAGGCAGAGCTTGTTTGACTCGGGTCTCCGTGGGCTTTTGACAACACAGCATCTGTTAAAGAGTGCTGTGGAGGTCTGACTGTGTTGGATGGGACCTCAGCCAAGTGACTGACAAAGGCACAGCGATGGCAGCATGGGCTGACCCGTGGGGCCAGATTCTCCGTATGCCACGCCCTGCTAAGCGATAATGACACACACAGTATGTACATACTCTGCAAGAAGAGAAGCACTGCAGTTGGAAGTCTAACGACTACACTGCAACATCACATACCTTCACAAAAGGCACATGAGATGAATCTGAGGTTCTGCAGCCCTCAATATCGTTCTGCTGAATATTGACAACGGCAGCAATTCTTCTTCAACGGGCCCATCAGTAAGAGTCTCACCTTGTTGCGGTGTTTGCCATGAGTAAGTCGACTCAGCTCCTCTACACCGTGTGGAGGCATTAATAACCAGCTGCATGTACTCATTCTGCTTCAGATGAGAAGCACTGATCATCAGTTTCAATAAGGCTTGTCACCATTTATCAGGGACGGAGGGAGTAAGTGTTGGTATTCACGGCTTATTCCCATTTGAAAGATACATCCAGCGATTTGGCTTTAGGCAAAAGCAGAATTATTAACATGCTGTGAAATGATGTGCCCTCATCCCAAATGTAATTATTTTGTAAATTACTGTGGGGCCTTCATAACATTTCAATATCTTTTCCACAACATCCATCCCTGGCATTTATAATTGACAACTGCTGTTTCCCTCAAGAAAAATTAATACGTGCAGTTTGGCACGTTTTGGTGAACAATAGAGGAGGAACAATATTTTGCTTGACAGATGTGTTCACTTCACTTCCGTTCCCATCCCACTCCTTATCTCACACAATACTTGTTGCTGGGATCGTTTTATAGAAATCGGACATGGATGTGAGGACGGTGTATATCAAGTCTGCAACGGTACATCCCAAAGGTTGAGCAGCCGACCTATCCTACATCCTGTCTACATGTAGGCTGGTATCTCTATGAATTGCAGTCATATTGGAGCAATGTCATACACTGCCAACCTTTAGCGCACCGTTTATCTAAAGAGAGAAAAAGCAAGCGTGTGGAAGTCAGTGGTGGATAGTCATATTTGCGAACCAAATCAAATCTGAAGAATCTGATTTCAATTCCGCTCGTAATCATACCCCGTCCACATATTCCGGTTCACTCAGAAATATGTCACATTACAGAAGCTACAGACGCTCTGACGTTTAACTGTTTTACTTTAAACCTATTCTGATAATACTGTAGTTGCTAAACATCACCACTCAACGTAATGTGGGGTTTTGCTAAATTGTCGAGTATCAGCATTCACTAAACTACACTAAAATGATCATTTTATTGCACAATTAATCTCACCTTGTTTTTAACTTGTTGTAAAGAATCCCCAGAATAGCCACAGCAGTAATCTTTCTTTGGACCATAGTGGGCAACCACTGCAGTTCACTTAGCCAATGACAGCTCCATCCTCAATTTCAAAAATAGTTTGGCATGTCAGCTGAATGTAGTGGCTTTAAACAACCAACTCAGCAGTGGAGCCAATCAGTAATTGTTCGTTCTAATCAACTGAACATCAGTAACGGAAATGCCAGCGTCCCGTAGCATGGATCTTTTGTTCCATGCAAACCATATGGTAAAACCTCAGATTCTTCCTCCAGAAATCAACACTATCCATCAACTTTTACAAAATCACGGCATGTCCATTACCTCTGCATAAAAGTAATCATTATAAAACTGTGTCACCAGGTGGCAGCTGTGCTGACTCAGAGGAGCGTCTCATGAACTGGTTGCTGGGAAAGAACCGCTACAATCCGCTCATCCGCCCGGCTGTCAACATGACCGAAAGAGTCACAGTGAAGCTGCAAGTGTCTCTGGCTCAGCTCATCAGTGTGGTAAGGCATTAAATTCTCCTGCCCACCATGAGGGTGTGCGTGTACTTATTGTTTGTGTGTGTGTGTGTGTGAGGGAGAGGATGTGTGCTGGGGAGACAAAGAGGGAGACCGAAAAAGAAAGACAGTCAAAGAAAGAGGATGATACAAAAGCCAGAGCAAGAGCCACAAAGCAGTTAATTATAAAGCAGCCTGTGCAGAGGGGCCGTAGCTCTAAATGGATGGATGAAGCAGAGGATAGATGTGGTCAGCTGAGATCGCTGCCTCGTTCATGTCCAGATTGAAACTTCAGCACATTGGATTAGAAAGGGCCCATAAAGCTGCTTTAGCCACAGTGGTAGACGTTCTCCTCTGATTTACAGTGGAGGCTCCTCCCAGCTGCAGAACAAGGCAGCAAGGCTCATTCACAGTCTCAAATTATGAGTTTGCATTGCACCCCTTGGAGTAATTGGCATTTTGGTATCACTTTATTAGAAGTGTATGTCATGGCAGTGTGATGGCAATGCCACCGGCAAACATGTTAACAAGCAAACTGGCACGAGAGGAGGATTTAAATTGAGTTATCTTTGACCTCAAGATAACAGTAAGCAGGAATGAATCACCTGAAGTTAGTGTTACAACACCTCTATCCTCAAATCCTGATAACTTTTGCTTAAAGTTGTCAATCGAGAGGCTTCCTTCTTCTCTTGGTCCTCAGCATCTTTCAGT
The DNA here is from genome assembly GCA_036023855.1 of Gadopsis marmoratus. NCBI lineage: Eukaryota > Metazoa > Chordata > Actinopteri > Centrarchiformes > Percichthyidae > Gadopsis > Gadopsis marmoratus. Next base: position 33,607 of record JAVQJF010071325.1, read on the forward strand.
GAGTTTCTCCTTATAGTGGAAGCAACTGTATCGTGTGCATTATGTAGGTCGAGAGGCTACACGGTAATGTAACAGACCATGAAAAACATTATTTTTTTTTGTAAAAAATGTTATTCTGTTAGCTATTACTATTCATGTCTTGCCAGCAGTGGTTCCCAACCATGTTTCTCTGACACACCTGTTACGTGCCAGGGGTACCCAACAGCCCTGTTACTGTAGTACTCAAATACCTCTTAATCGACACCACACGCCATGTTCCAAAATGTACGGTGACAAAACACATTATTATTTCACAAAATACAACATTTCACAAAACACATAATTTTTTCAGATTACTGAAGGGGAGGGACAACACTTTTTGTTTGTGATTGTTTTGTGAAATATCGTCGTGTTTTGTCAAGTGTTGCTCTGTTTTGACCTTCCGGGCCACCGCACAAATGTTCGTTTGAATTGATTTTTAAATTTGATGTTAACTGGAAGCTTGCTGGTCATTGTAAATATACTAAAGATCAGCATCACACTTTGTAATTCTATTTGTCTATTTATTTTCCACTTTCACACAAATGAAGTGGATGTGGATTTTATTTTTTAATACAGTCGTAGTTTTCATTTTCTCAAATCAGCCACTCCACAATCTTTCCACTGCCCCATGGCAATTGCAGAAGTACCCCCTGGGGTACAAGTAACCCTGATTGGGAATCACTGCTAGAGTGTTAAATCAGATTTCAGCGTCTAGCTAATATGTAGTTATAACATTTGCAAAAACAAAATGTCAAAACAAGTCAGTTGTTTGCTTTTGAAAACTGAAAGTAATTTCCACCTCACTTTTCCATTTCCAGAATGAACGAGAACAGATCATGACCACAAATGTCTGGCTCACTCAGGTAAGTGTGAGTCGTATACTCTCCGTCTGTCTATGTTCTTTCCCCTGATCTTGAATTAAACCATATCCATTCTTCCTCTCTCAATGTGGAACAAACTGCTTCTGTAATTGTGCTCCCAACACATTTGACCGATAATGAAGCATGTAATTAGAAACGAGCTGACGGCCAGCTTTCTCTCTGTCTCTCCAGCACTGGGTGGATTACAGGTTATCATGGGACCCTGCGAAGTACGAAGGTATCGACAAGCTGCGTATTCCCTCCAGACACATCTGGCTCCCAGATATTGTCCTGTACAACAAGTAAGCATCACTCGAATGTTATGTTACAGAGACATTTGACATACTTATGTGCAATGTTTGCATTAAAATTTAAAACAGGAGATTATTCTTTTGAAGAATCTGTCTCTTTTCGCTATAAGGTTTAACCTTTATTTTTGGAATGGGAACAGGAAACTCTCTCTCATAGCCAGTGAATTTAGATGGTTTCTGTTCTGCTTGCCATTAATATCTTTCGCAATTGATTCTCTGAAGCCTCTACAGAGTTTATATATGATGGAAGATTTAGTCCGTCCTCTGTGGGTTTGGGTTTTAACATTGATTTGACTGTCCTTGGCTGTAGAAAAAAAAGACAATACCACATTTCATATGAGTAGCTTTCCTCTTTATCGTCACTATTATTGCAGGGTTGATAACACAAGCCTCAGAGATGGATTCACAGGCTCTCTAAAGTTCTCTTTCTCTTTTGTCCTCTTCTCACAGCGCTGATGGCACCTATGAGGTAACAGTCTTCACCAATGCTGTTGTCCTTTTCAATGGCAGCATCAACTGGCTTCCTCCAGCCATCTACAAAAGCGCCTGCAAGATCGAGGTCAAGCATTTTCCCTTCGACCAGCAGAACTGCACCCTAAAGTTCCGCTCTTGGACATATGACCACACAGAGATAGACCTGATCTTGAAGTCTGAGATGGCCAGCATGGATGATTTTACTCCCAGTGGGGAGTGGGACATCTTGGCGCTGCCAGGCAGACGAACTGTCAACCCTCTGGATCCCACCTATGTGGACCTCACGTATGACTTCATCATCAAGAGGAAGCCCCTTTTCTACACCATAAACCTCATCATTCCCTGTGTTCTGATCACCTCTCTGGCCATTTTGGTCTTCTACTTACCTTCAGACTGCGGGGAGAAGATGACCCTCTGCATCTCCGTCCTCTTGGCTCTCACTGTGTTCTTGCTTTTGATCTCAAAGATTGTTCCTCCCACCTCACTAGATGTGCCCCTGATTGGCAAGTACCTGATGTTCACCATGGTGTTGGTGACCTTCTCCATCATCACCAGCGTGTGCGTGCTCAACGTGCACCACCGCTCTCCCAGCACCCACACCATGCCTTCCTGGGTCAAGCTGATATTTCTTGACAAACTGCCTGCCTTGCTCTTCATGAGACGCCCGCACAGTAACTCTTCAAGCCAGAGACTTCGCCAACAGCGGTGTCTACGGGCAAGAAGAGCCATTTTGGGCTTGGGTTACCCAGTCACATCCAAAACAGGTATCACCATGTCGTCTTCTGCCCTGCTGTCTTCTGACTCCACCTTCTCCACCCCAGGACACAAAAATGTAGCTCCTCCACTGGGCTACAGCCACTCCAACAGGAAAGGAGACTGGCGCTCCCCTGATTACCTTCCCAGTGCTTTCACTTCTAACCAGGACTTCCAGCAGAGAAGCAACTCGGATTGGGCTGCTGATGTTCAGGAGGCGGTGAACGGGGTGCGCTTTGTGGCTGAGCACATGATGGGAGATGATGATGATCAGAGTGTACGTATACACATTTAAACCAAATATTTTATTGCATCTGTACAGCGTTCTTGACTAAAACACTCCGTCCCTGTCAACCCCACACGTGATTTGAGTATGAGTGCGTGTAACACACATGAAAAAGTATATTACAGAATGCTGACAAATAAAAGAGACTGCAAGACATATTTACATGATGTATGTGAGATGTACCATCAGGGTTCTACAGTTTCAGAAAGGGAATCACTCTCATCACACTTATTCCCTGTTCATTCACTCTGTTACACTCTCTGCCCCCAAGTGGCTGCACAGAGGCATGGCAGCATCCACAGACAACAAACTGATGCAGAATTATTGTGTCGTCTCACTGCTCTGCAATACTGCCGGTGTATTATAAATGAAAATGCCTGTATAAAGTTTGTTGTGACAAAACCCACGCACACTAACTAATTTAAATTTGACTTCTGTATATTTGCAGGTGATAGAGGACTGGAAGTACGTGGCTATGGTGGTGGATCGTATGTTCCTGTGGATCTTTGTGATAGTGTGTGTGGTAGGCACCCTGGGCTTATTTCTCCAGCCTCTCTTCCAGACTCATATTATTCCCAACCAGCAGCCCAGCTCAGAAACTCCTCGCATATGATGAGCGCTGAAGAAAGGGCAGGTTTTTGTTCCCCCCCCCCAGAAATTAACCTGTTAGGATAAGCATTGTTATAAGGGGATGCAGGCCAGTCTTTTTTGCATTGGCTTAAAGCCTGTAGTACCATATTGGTGGGGTCAGAAAGCACTAAAAGCAAAAAAATTGCCTGTGCCATACCTCACCAATAAGGCATCTGGCAGGGTTAAACCAGACCAGAAAGTACTTAGTAACCACTTACATCAGTGTACACAGTGAGTGGTTACAGACAGGATCTCTGTGCAAGAGATAACATAGATAAAATGTCTCCTAATAATCAAAACCATGTGGTCTACAGCAATACAACCCTCTACAGCATCCAGTATTGTGAGGAAATGGTTAATCTGCAAGGGATCTAATGCAGCACTATTGTACTGAGGTCACTTCCCTTCGTGCCTACAAAGGACAGCTTCAGAATGTACATTGAACTGCTGCAGAAATATACCCAGTATTACGGAGATATGAGGGACATCTGTCTGCTGAAAGATGTTTTTGTCTCCTTATTTGTGTTTAAGTTATACAGTATAACCATGTAACCACAGAAATCTGATGATTGAAGAATGAACAATAAAGATAAATGTGTGTCCTCTTTCACTTTGATTAAATGTATGAAATCCCTAAAAAGCTCTTAAAATTGTCAGGGGTCTTGCCAAAGTGCGTATTTAGTCTATGTTGCCGGTGATAAAGTTTGCTCTCAGAGCCAATGCGTTCGCTGACGATGTGCCAATTAGAACGTTTCATCACACAGATAAGACAGCTGTTCACTTAAACTGTGAGAATGTGTGACCAGGCAAAAAAAATAATATGTTGATACAACAAAACCATTGGAAGTAGTTATAGACATAGCCCTGACACATATCCTCATGCAAAAGACTTAATTAAAGCAACTTTAACATTTTAAATCTGTGAAGAAGAAAAAACTAAATGTATTTGTCTCAAACGCCATAATCTTTTGGCCACTCATTTGTCATCTCTGTTAAGTGCTCATTTGTACAGACGGACAATTGCTGCCACACACACACACACACACACACACACACACACACACACACACACACACACACACACACACACATACTAACATGCGTAACTGAACCTTCACCCACACACAACATTTACTGCTCAATAAGCAGTGCTGAGTGGGCTCGTTACAGATTCTGCAGAGTGTTGGTTCTTTTGCGAGGCCTTCATTTAAATCAAGCAATCAGCATCTGTGTTGATTTACTGTAATTGCTGTTTTCAAGATCATTCATGGCTTTTTTTAATTCACCTGTTAGCATCCTGTCATTAGTGAAGAGAGGCAGTGCAGTGCCATGGAATATCCATCAACAGTCCGTCATCTGTTTCAGTCCAAACAACGCAGGAGGAGTCAACACTCAGTGGAAAGTCCCATAAATCACAAGCCTTACTTCAGCAACCTTTTGTCATCGTCTCCAATAAGATATGCATGGAAACAGCGTTCTCAGAATTGTCCTTCCACGTGAGCAACCATGCATATGTTTCCAACAGACAGCTGCCACCACATAGTCCTAGAAAATGTGAGTATCCAGTCAAAATTACATGTTTCACTCCAAGTCTATTTAGATCTACTGGATAACCTTTGCCGCGTGAGATGTTTGGAAGCTGTCACTAAAAATGGTCTTGTTAAGTGAACCGAGCCTCAGCTAAAGCCTTCAATGTGTCAACCCACGTTTTCATTATGCGCTCTCTGGGAGAATGAAAACTCTCTGAAGGTCAAATTAACATTTTCACTTGCCCCACTTAAAGGAGTTGAGAGTGCAGGGCCAGACACCAAACAGCATCTCTGGTGCTGGCAGGGATTTATTTATCATTTGAGGACACTTAAGCAGGGTGGGTGAAAAGAGCTTGGATTTCCCCAACCAGCTGAAAGACAGAGCTGTCAAACCACTGGGCCACCCTGCTGGCCAAAGAATATATAAATACTTTGAACTCACAATAAAGAAAGAAAAAAGGGAAGCCAGAGAAAGATCATGTTCCAAATTGAAAGTGGGGTTACCAATAGATATTGACATATTTTTGAAAACAACAGCAACAGGGAATTATGTGAATACCAAAATCAATAAAGAATCAAAGCAAGAAAAATTCTGTTATGTTCTTAAGCTGCCGCTGAGGGCCACACAAACCCTGAAGAGTGGTTATTGATCTTGTTTGATGAACTGAAGGTTTTTGGGGATTTAATATTGGACGCCTGCAGTGTGAGGAAAAAATGTGTGTGAACACCACCTGGGACCATGTTCAGTGTCCACGCGCCGCACAACCTCTCTGCCAAAATGTCTTCATGCAAGAGATCCAAATGGATTGTGGTTTGAACAGATTTTTACTTGACAGCCCAACAACTGCCTGGCCTCTTCAGACCAGTGAGAAAAGCACAGAGAAATCACAAAAACGCAAATACAGAAATCTCTTGTGTCCAATAACCAAAGACTGTTTTAACTTTGGTGGAAAATAGTGTGTTTCATGCGGGATTCCATCACTCATTGTTAGGGTCTTTAAAAGGTCAGATTTTTTTCTTTCTTTCAAATCCACCACTTTAGCAACATAATGGGAAAAAAAACCCTTTTCTTTTTAATGTAACGTGTTCCACAAACTGCATAATCTAAGTTCAGTGGGTTCCATTGCAGGCTCCAAGACTTGAAGAGGAAACTCTACAAACTGACAGCGTGTCGACGATTATAACAAGCAGGAGCAAGTCAAAATCAATTAAAGGGCTGATTTCTAAGCAGTGGAAGCCCGTTGTGATCTTTAAGCTATAAATTCCTGTTTTTATCAGATTTGGTTGCTATAGGCTGCGTATTTCTTGCAGTGCAGCGTGCCTCCTATCCGTGACTGTGTGCCTCAGGGTGGCTCTGCCTCCCTCTCTCTCTGCTCTCTGCAGCTGCGGATGCACTTTCACTCCCCTCACTTCCTCCTCCCGTCTGCTCCCGCGGAGCGCTGCTGCCACTGACCCGAGATTCATTCCGTGGTCGTCATTTGAAACAGGATGAAAACTCATTTTTGCCTGGTTCTGCCCACATGTTCCTTCCTTCTGTTTCTTCTGCCAGGTGAGTAGTAATATAGTACTTTGACACAATGTCTCGTTACTTACTTGTTGCTTTATATACACATGTGTTTAATAATATTAATTAATGATGACAATTTTATTGTAGGCTACCTGCACAAAATTAGAAATTAAAAATAGGCATAAAAAACGCCAAGCATTTGCTCATAATCAAATCCTACATTTTATATAAGGCAAACATTTTGGGAAATCAAAGTAGCAAATGATGACTCTGGCCAATTGTTATATTCATTTAAAGGGATGCATGTATTTGTATTTGTGCCAATTACTATTCTTTACACTGAGGAAAACCTCAAAAATAAATCAGCATGATAACTTGAAGGTAATTAACGCTCCTATTCTAACAGACAGATAGATCCATGTCTGACCCTCTGCTCTTATACAGGAGGCTCCAGTTCAGAAGCAGAGCACAAGCTCTTCTCTGTCATATTCACCAGCTACAACCAGTACATACGACCGGTGGAAAATGTGACCGACCCAGTCATTGTACAGTTCGAGGTGTCCATGTCACAGCTGGTCAAAGTGGTAAGTAGCCTACGAAAGGATTTTTTTTTTTTTTTTACTATAATGTCTAATAGTACCTGTGAGTTATGGGCTGCTATTTCAGCACAGTCAGACATATTTCACTCTGCTCAATGAGCAGTCGTGACCTAGGGTGAATAAACGAGGAGTAACATGCGGCATTAAATGTGGCGAAGCACAGGAAGAAATGTTGTGTGTTGATTTCTGGAGTGTGGACAACAATTTCCATCTGAGACACCAGAGATTCTCCCTGCCGGTGCACAGGAGCCCCTGGTTTTTTTTTAAACCTGAGGAAAGGACAAGATGAAAAGAGTGGCAGCGCGGCTGTTTGTCTGACCAAGACAAGATGGGAAATGTCAGCTGTCTGAGTGCCTCTCAGTTTCGGTGGCCTCAGTCGTTGCCACTTCAGATGAGCAGGTCTGGATTTAGCGGCAGGTTTTGCTGGAGCTTGTTGACCGCAGACTGGTCGGGCAGACAGACGGCTCTCTCACTTAAGACAGGTCTAGGTCGCATGTCAACAATTAAACTGCCTTAAATATATTGCACTCTATCACATCAGTCCCTCTGCTTGTGTAACTGACAATAGAAGATGCTCATCAGCTCTTTTATTTTAGACAATTCATATAAATTATTTTTTATGTTATTGACAAGAAAACTGCCGTTAGTGATACTGTATCCCTCCACCACATTGATTTACATTAAAAGGGATAGTTAGAAATTTTGGGAAAGCCACTTATTTTCTTTCTTGCGTAGATGAGAAGATCGATACCGCACACATGAGAATGTGCGTAAGGAGGCTCATTAGCTTAGCTTAGCTTAGCATGAAGATTGAAAGCAGGGAAATACATCCAAACATCTTTCCCCTGTTACACTCCCCCATTGTTGTTTTTACACTTCAGGTTTTTTGAATGGATTAAACACATTAGATATAATATGTTGATTTGTGAGATTTGGAGGTGCTGGTAGTCCTGGGCTGGCTGTTTCCCCCTGTTTTCCAGTTTTTGTTCTAAGCTAACCGTCTCCGGGCTGTAGCTCCATTTTGTTATGGGGAGATATGAGAGTGGTATCGATCTCCTCATCTTAGTCTTGGCAAGAAAGCAAAATTTTCCTAAAAAGTCGAACCTTTTCTTTAAATTGTAATACTGTATAAAACATTTTATCAGCCAAAAGCAGCCGAATAATTCAAAAGTTTGTCACAATGTTTGCAATAGTAGCCTATACACAAGGTTTGTTCTAGACAGTTTGAATGGATAATACGGGGTCTGACACAGTGTAGCTTAGCTCAGTCTGTTTTCCTTTGCCTGTCTACAGAGAGCTAGATTAGTATTGAGGACCTGTCTGGATCTAGAGATAACAATAAGAGGTTATTTTGTTAGATTCTCTTTAGCTCTGGTGATGTAGCAGAACGCGGAGCTCCCAGTGCTGATGGATGACTATTATTCCCTCCCAACACCTGGTGCTCCTAACCCAGATGCAATTGATGTTGGTCAGCCTACACCAATTACAGCAGCACTATATGAGCTCATTTAGACCATCAATAGCTCATCAGCCGAGCTGGCTCAGTCATCAACTCACAATCAGGGATCGCATCACAGGCTCTTTGCTGGAGAGTTTCAGAACAGGTGGCAGACAGATTGTTAGACATTTGGGGAAATGGACTGACCGGTATTTGTCTTTTTGCAAAGACTGGAAACAGGGGGCAGCAGCTAGCCTGGCCCAAAGGTAAAAATAAAATCAGCCTACCAGCAACTCTGCCAGAACATTCTGTATTTCCTTTGTGTCTCTGCACCTCTGCACTTTGTGCCTTAGCTAACAAAGTCACCATTCTCCCAAAGATAATCCAATATGGAGTGTCCTGCGGCCCTCTGTCCACCTGTGTTTACCAGCCATGACGAACCTCCCCTGGATGGTAACATGAATGGTTAATGTTATGCACTGGGTCATGAGATTGGTTCATGCGCGCTCAAGTCACACACAGACCTGACCCCCCCAACAGTCTTTCTCCCTTCCCCCCTTAGCCCCCTCTGCTTCAGCTTTACGACTGATGTTAGAATAAAAGTGACCTCCTGGCTCCACCTGTCGTGTGTGTTACGCTCCAGGCGTGGAGGACTCAGGTGTGCCTCTCTTAATCCTCTCGCCTGGGATACGCAGAGGTCTGACCCTGCAGGCACCACGCAAACAATCTCCAGTGGTGAACTGGATGAGTGCCTGTGACCGTGCTTTTTCCTGTTTTAACATTAAAATGTTAACATTTATTGGTTTTTTTTCTGCTTCAATGTCTTCATTTACCATTCTGCTCTGTTCTCAGGATGAAATCAATCAGATCATGGAGACAAATCTGTGGCTGAGACATGTAAGTTTATGGCGCATGACTGTGCAAATGGACCTTGAGCAAGGACATTAAGTATGGATCCAGCTTTCTGTCATACATGATTCTTTGGGGTCAGACTGACAAGTTGATTTATTCATGGACGGAAGCTTTTTAAACACATTAATCCTTCCAGTCCATATTTGAAAAAAAAATCCTATAAATCAAATGCACTGAGATTTCATGGTCAATTTTATAATGTTTTTGAAAGATATTTGACAGTGGTCTGACATTGATCATACTTGCCAAAGTCCATAATATTCCCATTTGACACTGTGAGAGGAACCTCTAAGTATCTGCAGAATACTGAAACTGAAAGATTAAACAATATTTAACCTTGAATGTATTTCATAATCACATAGAACTAGTCTACAACAAATATAAAGCTGTCTGTATGCTCTATGGCTTGATGGTTTTGGTATTTACTTCATCCCACATTGTTCCTCTGCTGCTATGATGCAGGATGCAGTGAACCAGTTTGGAATCAAATGAGGCAGGGCAGGTCTCCAGGTCCCATATTACAAGTGCTGAGCGAATACTCATCTGTGCTGGAGCCATGTTCACGCTAAAGAGCTGAGCTGTAATTGTTCTATGTTGCAGAGAGTTGGATCAGTGTTTCACTTATTTTAATGTCATCTGTTTGTTTTAGAGTCCCTCTAAGCAATCTGCAAACAAGCAGATTTCCCCTGCTGGCCTAGATTGAGTGAAATCTTTACTGCTCTCTGAGGTTGCTTTACCATTGCTGCTTTATGAGCCTCACGAGGATCACTGGCCCCGTCCTCAAGAGAGGGACAAAAAACGGTGGCCAAAAGGTCCATAAAACACGCTGTAAACCGTGCGCCGTTATATCTCCCCTCAGACTACATACTGTATGAGCTCTGTTTATATGCCACAGTTGGAGATGCCGACTGGTACCCTCTTGCATTTATATCAGTCTTGTTGCTTTATAAAGTTGTTAAACATGTTTTGTTTAAACAGCTTGGATTGAAAGGATGCACGTGCCAATGTTGTGCTTGCTGGCACTTGCTACTTGGGTTTGTATGGAAGGGACATGTTGCTCAAGGAATGGAAATACAGACAGTACAGACATTCTTGGTCCCGAGAGGACGTATCTTAATGACTTTGGTGATCCCCTGACGCCGTCGTGGATATTTGTGGTTTTGAGTGAAATGTCTGAACTGCTGAATGGATCAGCATGACATTTGGTGCAGACATTCATGTCCCCCTCACAATGAATTGTAATAACTTTGGTGATACCTTAACTTTTCATCATCGGGTAATTATTTTTTAATGTCCATTACTTTGGTTTATAGCTAAATGCTTGCAATACTAATGATGTTTCCATCAGCCTCATGGTACTTTGTGTTTATTGCTATCACAAGCATGCTAAGAAGCTAAACTAAGAGGCATGTTTGCATGCTGATGTTTGCATTTAAACCATCAAACCACAATTTACGTAGGAAACAGATTTAAAGCCTTGTGTACAAGGAGGGTAGTGACATGTTCATTCTCAAGTTGTCAGTTGAACAATTGTTAGCTGTTATTGCTGCCAAGTTTTGTCTGTCAGTGCGATTTCTTTGATTTGTTTTTTAATGTAAACGAATGACTCTGTTTTGTCCCTCAGATCTGGAACGATTACAAACTTAGATGGAATCCAAAAGAGTTTGGAGGCGTAGAGTTTATCCGAGTGCCGTCCAACAGGATATGGAAGCCAGACATTGTGCTGTACAACAAGTGAGTGTAACGACAAATTAAAAACCTGGCTCAACGTTTTCATTGATTGTTGGCTGCATTTATGTTTGGGCATTGCAAAGCAAGGACAAGCTATATCAGCCTCCATTGCTCCTTTTGCGTTGGTCACGTCTTGTTTTGCATATTCTTAAGGGAGTGTATAAGGACCATCGGAGTGTGCACTTTACTGAAATCACAAGACATCTTCTTTTTATTAATATCTCCATGACACAATGGTCAGTTGATTATCCTTCAATTTAATCTTCATCTGTCTCCAAATTTCTCTGTCTTCCTCCTTTGTTCTCTTACTCTTTCTGTCTTCCTCTCTCTACAGTGCAGTTGGAGATTTCCAGGTTGATGACAAAACGAAGGCCCTGCTTCGTTACAACGGTGAGGTCACCTGGATCCCTCCAGCCATATTCAAGAGCTCCTGCAAGATTGACGTCACTTACTTCCCCTTCGACTACCAAAACTGCACCATGAAGTTCGGCTCCTGGACATACGACAAGGCCAAGATCGATCTGGTGCTGATTGGCTCAACCATTAACCTCAAGGACTTCTGGGAGAGCGGCGAGTGGACGATCATCGATGCCCCCGGTTACAAACACGACATTAAGTACAACTGCTGCGAGGAAATCTACACGGATATCACTTACTCTTTGTACATCCGCCGTCTGCCACTTTTCTACACCATCAACATGATCATCCCCTGCCTCCTCATCTCTTTCCTCACTGTGCTCGTCTTCTACCTGCCGTCTGATTGTGGTGAGAAAGTCACTCTGTGTATCTCCGTCCTGCTGTCTTTGACTGTCTTCCTCCTCGTCATAACAGAGACCATCCCCTCCACCTCGCTAGTCATCCCACTAATTGGTGAGTACCTCCTCTTCACCATGATCTTTGTCACCCTCTCTATTGTCATCACTGTTTTTGTGTTGAACGTCCACTACCGTACACCAAAGACCCACACTATGCCCTGCTGGGTGCGGACTGTGTTCCTGGGACTGCTGCCCAGGGTGATGTTCATGACGAGGCCAGAGAGGGACCCAGAGCAGGTGACAGTGCCTGGCAGTCTACAGACTGTACATTCAAGGCCCTGCGCCATTCATTCTTCAGGTACTTTGCAGAAGCAGCATAAACCTCAGGCCCTGGCCTCAAGCGTGGTGTCCAGCCTGACAAACCGCCAACGGCTTTTCAACATCACAGAGCTCTCCAATCTCAATAACTTAAGTGGAGACCCGGCCAAAGGTGCAGGCTCTGCGTTTTTGTGCTGCGAGGGCCGCTGCAGCTGCTGCTTGCACCAGCGATCCAGCAAACTGCCTGCAGACTCTGGGGGAAGGAGCGGAGGGCTGGGCAGCCTGGGAGCGGTGACTGGAGGCAGTGCTGTTGCGGCTGGAGGGGGGAGTCAGTGCTCCAGCTCAGAGTCTCTGGATGGAGGAATAATGTCCCTGTTGCCACTCTCCCCTGAGGTCAGGGAGGCTATCGAGAGCGTCAAATACATAGCAGAGAACATGAGACTACAGAATGAAGCAAAGGAGGTGAGTGCTCGCAATCATAGAACTTTTAAATCTTAATAGGAAGTTTCCTTTCAAGGAAATTGAAAGGACTGAAGTTGAAAATGTTTTCATTGTGATCATCTCTCACAGGTTCAGGATGACTGGAAGTATGTTGCCATGGTTATTGACAGGATCTTCCTGTGGGTTTTTGTCCTTGTGTGCATCCTGGGAACAGCTGGCCTCTTCCTCCAGCCTCTGTTACTTGTGGAGGACATTTGAATCAGTTTGACAAAACTAATACGCCAGCATTCGTTACAAACAAGATTCTTGCCATGGCTCGGACAGAGAAAATACAGAGATGCTCCAATGCTGAGAACATGGCTTACAAACACTGGCAGTGACCATGGTGGTTACTAATTTCATTGTGTACAACATAGTTCTGTAGTAAATGGCAGTATAATCTACAATGCCAAGGCAACACCCTTGCAGAATCAAAAATATGTCATTTGTATTTTGATGAGTAAATAATGGGTGCAGTGAATACATTTACTGAACTTTAAGCACCTAATTTCACATCAAGCAAGTGTGTATATACAGTACATTCATCAATGCAATCATTATGCTGCTGGAAAGCTCAATATTAGAATTACCATTATGTTCCGTAACAAAAAAATCTCAAATATGTTCTTCTTTAAAATGGTAAGTCCATGTTAAGTGCCATGCCATATATAAATATATGTGTGTGTGTGTGTGTGTGTGTGTTTATGGAGATGAAAAAGCAAACTGTTTTGTCAACATATAACATGGATTTCTATGTTTCTGAGACCCAAGCAAGGATGCTGACTGTGTTCAAAGAGTGACATCATGTGGTCACTCTTTGCTACTACAAATAACAACAAGGTTTTCTGTCATTTAAAGAGATATGTCGCCCAGTTTGTCATAATCTCTGTTGTAACACATGCCCTGTCGTTAAATATTATGAAGAGTTATGCTGGTATTTTATGCCTTACATGCATAGATGTCTGATCTACTGTAAATACAAGTTTTAGTTCTGTTTTACTCTGTAAATAAATCTTAAAAAATAGTTGTATAAAGCTGTAATGTGGATCTATTGTATCTGTGGTTTCTCTGAACTACCAGGATTTCTAATAGTGGAAACAAAAGCTGTGGGATGTTGATGTAATTTGAAGGAGAGCACTGAAGGCTCTGTTTATTACTCGGTTTCACTTCCTCTGTGCCCCCTTGCAGCTAACTCAGCTTATTGGATAACAATCAATATAGAGGGCAAGTGATGAAGGACCTTATTGGACTCCTCTCTTTTCTTCATGTATCCATTTTTTCTGGCCGAAATACAATTTTCGCCTCTTACTTTACTATTCGAGGTCTGCACTGCCTCTTTTTTTTAGCTCAGTGCTAACACCACAGGCGTGATGCTGTCAGGGGTAAGGGTCACATGCTCACATGTACTTAAAAACATATAAACCACAGAATCTTCACATCTTGACAGATTTTAAGATTTGGTTTTGTATTTCATCAGCTGATATGCAAACTCGTGCGACTCCAACATGTGCTGTTAATATTTGTGCTGAAAGAGTCTAAGGGCCCTGCATGGGGTCTAACTGTCAGTGTGTCACAGTCTTATTCTTAATATAATATATGACCATATGGTCGAGCTATGTGATTACAGACAGAAATCCAGCCCATATTAATTGAATGCTGGCAGGGAAGCACAGACAGATACTGCATTAACTCTCTGTCACATCTGATAAGAAACCCTGGCAAATTAATTTAATTAAAGCTCACTCAGAACCCATGTGGGACTGTTCTGCAGGAGGGCAGGAGGTCTACCAAACAGATACTGTGAGCTGTGAGGTATCAGTGATTGAGTCCTTTTAAGACGTAGCGTCCTGCAAAAACTGGCTTCGAACATGTACAAGTGCTTACTCGCCAGCAGTCGCTCAGTAGAAGCATGCATTGACAATTTGATGCTTAATTTGGGAGCAAAGGTGTTTGAATGTCACCACAGAACGCATAGGAAGTGGTTAATTGTAGTTTCTGCACATTTACTCTTTTAGCTGTCTGCACAGGGTTTCACAAGGTGCTGTGCTGTGGAGACTGTCCATGGGTGTCTCATTGCTTATAATCATGAACATAATCACCGCTCTTCTGTGTAAGTACATTTACAACTGATATGTTTAACTTTGCATTTATTAACTGAGTCAACCCTTGCGTGCTAGCATAAGGAGAAACGATTGATTTTAATAATTTTTTTCTCCAAGGTGCTCTCGCAAATCAGGTCGCGGGCCAAACTCAAGGTGAGCTTTCGATGGCGAGAAGACACGTGCATGCTTTCTCAACGCGATTGCATTGTGTCATTTATCAATAAACTGTCTCTGTTTCAACAAATCAACGTTACAGATTTTACTCCCGCGAGGATCCTTGCCAGGCAGAAAACAATAAGCGAGAACAGTGACCTTTACGTCACCTGCAGCACATTTGGGCTCAAGAAAAACACCACAGTTTATGTATATTTATGTAAGGAAGACGTTGGAATCGAGAAAAACATCCAGAAAGAAGATCAGTATGATACCCTGTTCATCATACCCAAAGTTAATCTTAATAACAGTGGAAAATACAGCTGTGTTTTCTCCACCATGCATCGTACGCTTTCCAAAATAAACAAAACAAACAAGCGTAAAGACGACACCATTCAGATTCTGGTTATAGGTAAGGGTTTTCATGCCTATTCAAGCATCATGCCAGTGTTCTTTCCTTCCACTCATTTTGCCCCTCTGCTGCACAGCCAATTTTCTCCCTGCAGATATTTCAGTAGTTGGGCCGTCCACTGTCAGTGAGGGGGACGATGTTGAATTAAGATGCACTGTTTCTGACACTCTGCAAACACTCGGTGATTGCAAACTCATCCACTCGTACCTGAGGAGGAATGAGAGCATCCTCCAAGTGCAAGAATTCAACATAATGCGGATGGAGGCGACGTTCACCATCGAGGGTGCCGTCATGAGGGATTCGGGTCATTACAGCTGCGTGGTGCTGCCATCTAAATGCATCAAAGCGCACGAGGAAACACTTTACGGAAATAACGCAGTATTGCTCGAGGTCAAAGGTGAGGGTTTCAGATTCTCATGGTTACAAATTGCTGTAAAGGCATCTGGAAAAACAATGAAGCTTACAGAAGCTATTCTGGTTTTTCATTTCAAATGACAAAAAGATACATACGTTTTGAAACATGTTGGGGCTGACATGCCTGTTGTGTTTTCCAGATAGTTTGTTTCTCCGGGTGATTGTCTCTTGTGGAGTGATATCCCTGATGATATTACTGATCCTGTGGCTGTGGTGGCTCAACAAACATGGTCGGAGGATTGAAGGGAAATTAAAAGGCAAATATAAAATATATATATGTTTCTAGGTATTTTCATTTTACCTGAGCATACAGTCTGCATGGTTTGTTTTACATCAAAATGTTTTTTTTCCATTTCAACAGACTCCTCAGATCTTTCCAATCCAGAGTGAGTGTTAATTTAATCTGATCGATGCTGCCTTATGAATTCAAGAGTGTTCCCAAACCTGTTAACAGACAATATAACCTCATAAACAAGGAGTCATTTAGAGTTCTTAATTGCTGTGTTTTTGCTCAAATTGTTTGCTTTTTCGATACAGGATGTTTACAGTAAAATGTGCTGGACACGCAACTGAACCTCCAACTGATGTTTGCGAGTTAATTACAGGGCTTTCTTAAACCTTGAACTGTGTTTTCTGATGCAGTGCGGTGAGTCAGCAGGCAAGTACAGGCATGTTGGAGGAACAGACAGAGGGAGGGTGTCTGGAAGGACAAGATGGTATGTTGAAAACAGAATTACAGTGAAGGCATGCTCTGGGGAGTTTACCCACAATGACTTTAAAACACAATCCAGCTACATTCTGGTATGTTCAAATGCAAGAATTCCTGTATAAAACATTAGAGACACTGTCCTAATATTTAAAAAACTAGTAGATGAAAACCTAAAATGCATGAAAGATTACGGCTTTTACATGCATTCATGTGGTCGTCCTAATTACCGAATGAGAGCAGGAGCTCCTCGTGTTTTGTTCATTCTTTTCATTAGCACATGTCTTGTGGTCATTGTGACTTTCTTAAGAAAAGTGCAATGCAAATCTATTATGTTTCTTAGCATGCAAATTTATAAAGTGATAATAGAAAATTAAATTAACCTATTTACTCCTCTCTTTTATTGGTCTCTGCTTTATACATTTTACAATCTTTTTTGTTTTTCAATTATCAGAAGACTCTTTCAGCATTGAGGAGGAAGAAGGGTAAGAATATAAATCAATTTTAATACAACTTATTACTGCAGTGTTAGTGACTTCTTGAAAGATGGAAAATTCGGATATAAAGTGAAAATGAACGCTGACTTTGACTTCTATTTTAAAACTTTGCTTTTATATTTCTATTTGAGGAAACAGAAGTTTCAGATATATTATCTTCTCAGAATGAATGTTTTGTGGTTTTCTACAATTCTTAATATAAAGACACATTAAAGTTGTGTTTTTTTATTATTTTCTCAGGAATCACAATGTGGTGGCTGCTGAGGACTCATACAATGACAATTATGAGGGAGTGTACAGTCTCATAGGTAAGTGATGATAACCTACTTTGTGCTATTAAGTGTTTTTTGTTTTTGTATTGCCTATTGAAGGTCATATAGATGTCTTTGATTTCTAACATGCAGATGAGAGTGATGATGAGTATGATGACATTGATCAGATGTGTGCCAACTGACAAATTTTCAGTGCTAAAGGTAGGCTACCGTAAAATTTATAGTTATCATATTCTCGTACACAGTGAGTAAAGCACATTTGGCAACGTGAGACGCACAGTCAATAATCAAACCGCCAGCTTAGATGTCATTACACTGTATAATGTTACCTTAAGTCATATGAGTTCAGTGCATCTTACAGGAAAACCACGTCTTTATTTGAAGCAGCAGGGTGGATGTGAATAGCATTTTGTAGCAAGCTTTCTGACTCACAAGAGCTAATTCTGTCATGACAACCGTTGAGTCGAAATAAGCAATTCGAACAAATGCACAGGCGCCTATAAACAAGTAACGGATGCCTGGCACTCTTTTTAACTGTGAACCTCTCAACCACAGATGATCCACCTGCAGAACCAAAACCAGCATGTCAGTATGCCACGATCTCCAAACGGAAAAAACACCCCATCACCTGACTTAAATGCATAACTGGAACTCCTGCCTGTGTTGCACGCCCATTTAGTTTGGCCCATGTCACATTTCATGAGAGTACTGTTAGGTGTGCAGGCTTCTTCAGTTCAGTTTTATTTATATGGCACCATATCATAACAAAGTTATCTCATAGCACTTTTTCATATAGAGGTGGTCGAGGGTAAAAAATGTCCTCATACATTTAATGGTTACGTGATTCCTTTCTTTGTTGTAGATGGGTTAAATTCCACTTATGCATTTTGCTTTCAATAATAAACACCGCAGGTGGTGTAAATTGCATTCCTTGATTTTGCTCTGTATTAAACAATGTGGAAAACAAATAATTCCTCTTCTCACATTTAATCAGACACATTTGTACTTGGTCATTTCCATTGTCCTATGCAGTTAAACATATGCTAATACAATTAAAACCTAAATAAATAGCTGACTTATTTCTTAAGTGTCTAATTTGGATTGTATTTGGACAAAGAATCTGATCAGTGGGGAAAGAAGCACTCAGATCTTTTACTTAAGTAAAGGTACCAGTACAACAATATTAAAATACTCCATTACATGTAAAAGTCCTTACTGATAAGGATTCATACGGTAAGTGTTTTCAGCAAAATAAAAGTACTGGTTCTGAGGGGGGGGGGGAGTAGGACTATAGTGTATAATATACATATCCATATCACATAGAAAAGTGTTACTCCAACAGTCAAATTGATGTCATGGAGTAAAAGGTACAATACTTCCCTCTGAATAGTACTGGGGTAGAAATATGAAGTAGAAGAAAATGGAAATACTAAAATTAATTAGTACCTCAAACTTACTTCCACAGAACCTGATCTCAGTGTTGAGGGATGTCAAACGTGCAAAGCTGAAGCTCCCTCCCCTTTCTATATCACTTACCTTTTCCAGGATGGGGTTAATAAAGTCACGATTAAAGGCAGTGACAGGATCTGCGATTGTCTTGTTGTGCGGAGAGTCATCCTGGGCGTACCAGCTTTGATTGGTTTGTACCAAGTCAACTCGAGAGTGGAAAGCTTTAATCATAATGTTCACGTTCACCCAGTGGCTTCCTTCTAAAGGGACGATTAAAACCTGGCCTCCATGATAAATTCTCTATGACGAAAACACGAGAGATAATAAGAGAAGGAACCTTGCATTGCATTGTATTTCCACGGCATATTTAACCTGAAAAAAACCCCAATTCTTAATCACTCTGGATAATAAAATAAGGTATAAATGCCATAAAAATGTATTTAAATAAAGAATTTTTTTTACATTTAGGTCTTCCCTTAAGACAAATTTGGTGATAGTAAATTACTTGCAACACTGATCTTTAACATACTTGTTTTACATGAAGTAGCTCCGGGCATGCATGTGCTTAGATGCTGGAGTGAAACACCAAAGGTTTCATGGAATACATAATTAGAAATTCCAGCAAAGCTTACATACGTGGATTATGGCTAAGTTTTTCTTTGGGCTTCCTTCTTCAGGACTGGACAACAAATGTGGCCTCTTTGTTGAATCTGTGGGCAGAAATGTATCACAGCTGCTTATTTGCACCTCATTTATAGTCAAAGCCATGCTCTTGTTAGAGGAGGATTTTCAAAGGTATGCTGGTAGAAAACCATTACAATGTAAAGCCTTTGATGCTTTAGGAAAGAGCCACGGTGATCTAAATAATGTCGTGTGCCTCAGGTCATAATCAGCAGCACTGACAGACCAAAAGCAATGATTAACAGTAACTGTCCAGGACTGTCTTTCTACTTTAATAGCTTTATGTATTGTTAGATGTCGAAGTCCATGTAAACTGGTTTTATTCAGGGTTCTCTCACTCTATTTTTGACCCCCAGGGTCCCAAAGCAATCTAATTTCTGGGTACATTTACTTACTATTAGCAAGAAAAAAATCCAATCAACTCACTGGTGGTCCCGAAATGTGCAACTCTGCACTTTAATAAATTAAGCAGTGTAGAATTAATCCGTTTATTTTTTGCCTCCGATTCAATGACTCATCAGACATGCATGGCATGGCAAGCAACCAAAGTTTTACACCATTTGAATTTTTTTAATTATTTTTTTTATTTACCTCTTATAAAAAAGATGCAGGAAAGTGGAAATGAAGAGGGCTGCTTTCAAGTAATTGAAAGACTCCTGGCCCAAGACACAGATAAAGGGCATCCCAATGTTAAACTGATCAACTCAGTTTAGGAGCCCTCACTTTCTGCAGGATTCTTCCGGATCTCCTCCCCCGAAAATAAAGGAGGAGGATAATTAAATTAAAAGGAAAAAAATGCCTTACATTCTGTGCCTGTGCCTGTTGTTGTTCATCATTTTTTTAATTTACATTCTCTATGTTTAGTGTAGTAGTAACTAGAACTGGAACATCACAGGTTTCATCGCTACAGTCACCAACATGTTCTTGCTGGTGTTGCCTTTGTTGTTGGGTTTTTCCAGCAGTAATGTGAAGACATGGCCATGCAGAGGCAGTGCAGGCTCAACCAAGGCTGAGCTGCTCGGCTGCTGGAGGACAGAGCGTCTTCCTGGATCTTGGAAATGTGGTGCTGGAGTGAATCTAGGGTCCTTTAATACATTCCTCTAAATAACATCATGTGAAGGTTCTGCATGCAACATCAACCAAATCACAAGACAGATTTAGAGTTGTTATAAGACCTGTTTTTCACTTTTGATGGAGCTAGGTCTTTGTGGCGAACTACAGTAGGCTAATAATGGACCCACAGTGTCTCTTTACTGATCGGTCTTACAGTCCTCATAAAGAATGTGGGATTAGTCCTCAGGTTGAAAGGAAGTGCTGCCTGAGAAATTCAAGTCGTGGCAAGAAAGTCCACCTCTCCTTCCCACACACAGTCAAGCAGAATGAATAGAGGAGCTATTAAACCGCGTGAGTCCCTATAAAGGACCGACCTGCATGCACTGAATTATGATGCAGCCTTTACAGGTCTTTCATTAGAGGGAAAATGTGGTTCTATTCTCACTCCTTTGCTCTTGCTCGTTATCACGTGTTTATCACCAAGAATGTTCTCCATAAACTTTAAGAACTTTCCAGACTGTTGCTGATGTCAGGATATGTTTGGGTGATTTGCAAAACTGGAATTACAGAAAAGCAAAGCTGAAACATCACGTTTATTTGAATTATGCCCCACAGATAAAGTGGCGGACATAGACCAGCATGTAAAATAAGAATTTAAGTTTTTCCCCTATCTGTTGTGTATGTATGTATGTATGTCTGTATCTATTGATTTGGGTGATCTTACAGACATAAATAAAATCGTATTGAAATTAATTAAATTGACTATAACAGGTTATAGTCAATTTAAGGGCCATTAGTGAGACTTTTATCCTAAAAGGTCCTGTCAGGACATGCTTTCCTGCCATTTTGTATCTACTAATCTCTGACAACAGCCAATGAGAAACCTCCACTTTGTGATGCCAGCAAGTATAGCAGGTGAAAATAATGTATTGACATTTATTGATGCACGAGATGCTGACAAAAATGCATTTTTTTAAATCATATGTACTACATCAATTGAGTCTTCTCATTTAGCTTTAACCTCAAATACAGGATTCAAAATCTCTCTTAAAAACAACAGCAAAAAATAAACCATGCCTCTGTGAGATACATTCAGCAAACGAGGTCCCGAATCTGCAGCTTGATCTCTGGAACAGCTGTGGCCTACAGAATGACTGTGGATGAGCGGAGCAGGACCGTATCTGAGGGGTAATCTCAGTATCTCAGCCGTTCAGATCTCATAGTGCTGTTTATGTGCTTAGCCTCCGTTTGTGGTTAGTTGAGCTCTGAGTCTTAGAGGAAACTTCCGGCATGGTTAGGGACGATGATGTTGGCCCATTTGTATATAACCGGGATGAAGAGGAGGGCAGAGCCCAGGACCGACACCAGGAGGAAGGCCCATAGAAACATTCGATCCAGGACCTGGGCTACAAACTTCCAGTCTTGCACAACCTAAAATAAAAAAGATGCAGATGGCAATCTCAATATATGTATAATCAGATTTTAATAATCTATGTGGTGAGTGAGTACCGTACAGAATTCCATCTTGCGAGGTTTATTACAGCCTTTGTCATAATTACAACGAATGAGGCCAAAAATTATTGTTTATATCGCTATTAGCCATTTATATCATTGCTTATGTAGAATGTACAAATACACAAAATCCATCATACTGACCTCTCTGACCTCATTTTCTTTAACCACATGCATGGTTATGTAGCGAATAGAATCCAAAGCTGCTTGTAGGTTATGTCTGGTGTAGAGGAGAGGTGTCAGTTCAGGCGCTGAGTCCTTCATCATACCCAGTCCTACTGCTCCTCCCACTCCAGCTGTGGCGTAACGGTCCACATGGCCACGCATGCACAGCAGCTTAGGCAGCCGATGCAGGAAAATCCTCCTCACCCAGGGCGCCATGCCGTGGTGTGTAGAAGAGGAGCGATGGTGGATGTTGATGGCAAAGACGGTGATGATGATGGAGAGCGTGACAAAGATCATGGTGAAGACCAGGTACTCCCCGATGAGAGGGATAGCCTTCGAAGACGAGGGGATGATCTCCTCGATGACCAGGAGGAAAACTGTGAGCGACACAAGCACTGATGTGCAGAGAGAGATCTTCTCGCCGCCGTTGGAGGGCAGATAGAAGACAAGGATGGTGAGGAAGGACAGGCCAATGCAGGGGATGATGAGGAAGAGGGTGTAGAAAAGAGGCAGTCTGCGGATGATGAAGAAGTAGGTTATGGTGGGATAGGAAGAGCTGCTGTCTGTCCTCAGACCACGGGTGCCTGTGGCCTTGACTATTTCCCATTCACCGTTGTCAAAATAGTCCCGCTTATCCACATGGAAGTCCTCCAGTATTATGTCCACCTGTTAAATGCAGAGTGAAATCTCATGTTAATCGCTGGCCATGACTAACACTAATGTACTGTGCACACACTGTGCAGCAGAGACTCACCTGGGAGCCGTCATATGTCCAGGAGCCAAACTTCATTGAACAGTTCTGGAGGTCAAAAGGGAAGAAGGTGACATCAATGGTGCAGGCTGACTTGTAATTGGCTGGTGGTGTCCATGATATGGTTCCATCATACTTAACAACAGCCTTGGTGACAGTACCCTCAAAACACCCATCTGAACTGTTGAAAGAAATAACATTTATTCATCTAAAAGGTGACCTGGTTACTCTATGTTATAGCATGCTCATGTTAAGGTTAACAGTGACACATACTTATCATACAGTACAACGTCGGGGAGCCAGATCCTGTCAGAGGGGACTCGGATAGCTGTGATACCCAGATAGTCATCAGGGTTCCATCTGAGTTTCATGTCAATCCACTCCTACGTAAACATTCAAAATGTTGTCAAAACTGATCAAAAAAATCAGGGCCTTTAAAGGAAATGTTAGACATTGTGGGAAACATGCTTATTCACACGATTAAGTCTAAGTCTCGGCAAGTAATATGCACATTTTCCAAAATGTCAAACATTTCCTTTAAAATTGGTATACTTTATGTGCTATAACATTTTGCTAGCATACTATAGCCTACTTTGCCCAGCTCCAGGCCACAGACAAGGGTACATGTACAAGCAAATATAGCAAAATGAACTGTTATTAGATTATTAACTAGCAAATCTATTTGATTTGGCTTAGACATTCAATACATGATAAGTATGATAGAACAATCTGGAGGGTAAGCCGGTGTATGGAAAAAGCTTTAACTCAGTAGGCTATTCATTTTCTAAACCAAAAAGGTGACCGCCAACACGACAGACATTAAAATGACAATATCTGACATTCTTTCCATTTTGCAGATGACAGATAGGCATCACTACCAGGGCCACTGCCATTCCAGCTCTCTTTTGGCATTATGAAATCCATCACTGTGAAAGGGAGCAACTGACCTGAATAGCAGAGCCTGGTCTGTGGGGATAATTCATAAGATGCCTGACAGACAGGACACCCAAGACAATAAACAAGGCTGACAGGAGCAGGAGTGAGGAGGAGGCGGTTTGTGCGTGGGCATGGGGCCGAAAGGACTCATATAGATGAGGACTGTGAGTGAAATGCTACCAGACCAGATTAAAAAAGGCGGGTGTGGAGAGGCTGGCTTGTTGTCTCTGATTGCCATGTAAGCCAGAGGTTGTTTTAGAATATTTCCACAACCTTAAAGCAACACTAACAGTAACAGGTTAGACATATAGCTCTACTTACCTGTTTCATCCACACATTGGTTGTCATTCGCTGATTTTTCTCATCCTAGAAAGGTGAAGCAACAGTCAAAGTTAAAATTTCAATGTTTTCCATGTCTGTGTTTGTAGTGTAGCTAAGACCCCAGTGACACATTAACCACTGCTTTTCCACCCTCACCACATCAACTAGCTGGGAGATGGCCAGTCCAAACTTCACACGGATCGTCTGGTTTAGGTATTCCACTGGACGAACCCATTTCTGGTAGCTTCCAAAGAGATATTTGAACAGCTTGTCCTCTGCTTTTGCATAGGAAGAGAGCTTTGGAATCCCTGAAAGGTGTGAAAAGACAAGAGGGTTAAACAGAAAAACTACAGGTTTAGATCACTTGATTTATTCAGCAGACCCATGTAGACTCCATGCTTGATCACTAATCCATTTCCAGCTCTGTTACCAGCATTGCTCTCAAACAGCACTGCATTCACCTCTCTGACTTTACTACAGTGTTTATGTCAAGAGTTTCTGGACGTGACCTCTGGCATGAAGCTTTGGTTTCACAAGACAGAGCTTTGACCCAAACACACACTAAATATAAAATGGCACATGAGTATAGATTGGACGCCTGCCTGCTATCCATCAGCAACAGAGACAGCAGGTGTCCTTTATTCAGTTAAGTTTCTCTAATGGAGCCAACATCAAAAAGGATTATATTCAATGCAGCAGCCACGAGTGGAGTGTATTCAGCTTTAGGGTTGGTATGCTTTTATAGCACTTGGCTGCTTGGCGGTCAACTAGAGCCAACATATTTCAGCGTAATTGTGTTTTCTCTTAGTGCTGTACTCTGTCCAGCTAACAGTATATACACAATGAGTCTCAAAGGTTTCACAGTCTCACGCTGATGTTGCCACTTGTCCAGTATCCAGTATCAAGCAGTTGCTCCACATAAAAGCACTTCAGAAACAATACACTGCACAGAGGTGTATTGAGGAATTTCATAAGCGATCTGAAATATGATTAGTGAAAGCACTGCAGAGATTTGGCCCACTTCCTATTTACTGCTCGTCTTTCCTTCATTCACTACAGTGAGAGACTGCGACGCCTATTTACCTGTTCTGCACTGTGACTCATATGTGTCAGTGGTTGTAAATAACGCAGGCGTTCTCAATTCAAAGGCCATCATCTAAAAAAATAAAAATCACTGCTCACCAATGGATCTTGGCAGAATAAGTGTAAATGTAATAAAAGGTAAATATGGGATACTGGAAATGGGACAGTGGAGTGTGTTGATGTGAGGTCAAAAGCTACACGTCAAAACACAACTTTAACTTTGGACTGATGGTGGCGTTAGAGGAATTGTTGTGTATATCTTAAAGTGCTGATTTTCATATACTATATAGTGCTAACTCTCATTTAGTGCTTGACCAGTATTTATTTCTTATTCAGTTTGAGCTGTCTGTCTCCTCTGTAGTAATTTTGTAAAAAACATATTTTACACTGTATTTTTCTATCTATCTATACATTCAAAGCATGTACTGACCAGCTGACAAGACATGTAGTTATGGCATTAAGTGCAGGTACAAGATGAGTGTAAGGAACAATCTTTCTGAGTTTGACATAGCAGTGACACTGTTTCAACCACAGTCAAACTGGTGCATTGTTCTGCTGAAGCAGGGCTCCTCTACACCGTATTGATCACATTTTGAATTACGCACAATTTTTTCCATTCTTGCTCTTTAAATCGTTCACCAACGCGGTTATAAACTCAATTTACGGCTGGAGAAAGTGGCTGGAAATCTACCACAAGGCTGACCACAAGTGTATGGCGTCACCCTCTCAGTGTGTGCAGATCAATAAAGACAAGGCTGCAGCTCCCTCAATCAATGACTGTGTGATAAGCAAATTCATCATCTCTTCAGCCTCTCCCCCACTATCACCGGCAAGCTGGCAAGCTGGAGAATCTGCTGGATGCTTAATTAATCCCTTTCACCATATGTATCACAAATGTACTAATACACAAAGATACTGCATGTGCAATATAGGTAAACACCTCATGCTGAGTAAAATTAATATTTAATGTTAATTCATTCCTGCATTTTCAACGAGTCAATGCTTTCTGCTGTCTGCTAGGTGCAGCGGGCAGCAGGACAAAAAAGGAAATTCAAATAAATGAAACATGGAATATATAATGTATGTGGGGTATGCTGCCATACAAGATTACAGTGAGATCAAAGTACGGTGACATGTTAACCGAATATGCAAAACAGCAATAACAGAAACAGAGAAAGAGAAGCCAATAAAATGTAGTAGAAGGAAAAAAAAAACGAAACCAAAAACCCCATAAGGTTCATACAGATACAAACATATGCATAAACATGTTGTACATATACAGGACATACTGTATACATACATACCAGTAGACCATATAGTAGATTCATACATGCACACAAATATACTGTATACACACTGTCAACAGTGGCTCTCCCCCCCCTCCTGCTTGTACATATGGTAACTGTCTGTGTTGTACATAATAACCTCTCCTATCATTCCTCACCTGTTGTTCCTCACCTGGCCACAAGCTGTCACTACAGAGTTTACTGCCTCAGCTCGCATGGCAATTAAGCCTAGTACTTATAGTCTGTGTTTGTCCTTTCCTGTGTTCTCGCAGTCTG
Organism: Gadopsis marmoratus; assembly: GCA_036023855.1. NCBI lineage: Eukaryota > Metazoa > Chordata > Actinopteri > Centrarchiformes > Percichthyidae > Gadopsis > Gadopsis marmoratus. Next base: position 60,280 of record JAVQJF010071325.1, read on the forward strand.
TCCTCTTTCCATGTCTCCATAGTGGAGAGGAGGTGTCGAGTGGCTCAGGTCCCTTTGACAGAACCTGGAAGTTGCTTGACATCCTCCATATTCTTCGCATATGTTTACAAACAATGTGTCATTTGTCCATGCTTCAACTCCGTTGGTGTAGGATTGGAAAATTCCCCATCTATCCAACATGACCTAAATGCTGCGGCATTAGCCCATTGTTTTCTTGGTTTTCTGTCAAATTGATTCTGCGTTATGTAGAAAGGAAGCTCATGTCAATGGCAAATCCCCCCTCTTATCTTCTTATACATTTTCTGTCACTGGGTTTCTGGTTTTAAGAGAAATGTATCGTTAAAGTTGTAGGTATATGTACTTTTATAGTGCTTTTTCAACCTTGACGGATCCCAAAGCGTTTTACAGATTGGTATCATTCACCCATTCACACACAGTCCTGGTCTCCATCGGGAGCAAATATAGTATTCAGTGTCTTACCCAAGGACACAGGAGTAGCTGGGGATGGAGCCAACGCTTGGATTAATGGTTCTACCTCTTGAGCCACAGAGGTAGAATAAATCAGATATGTGCTGCTTGTTCGATAGCTGAATGGTTTACTTTCTTACTGTGCAATATTCTGAGCTCAATTATTATGGCTTCCATGCAGCTAAAATCATTAATTGCCAAAAGAAAAAAAAAAAAAGGATATCAGACTGTAAAATTTGATATGAGAAGGTAAGTTGTCACACTGACACCTCTACTTTCTGTTTGACTCTGACTTGGCAAGCTCCCTTCACTGACCATCTGCCACTTCTTCTTACTCTCTTTCTACATATCCAACCTATCTTCGACTGTGCCATCTGTCACACTGGGGCTATCGCACTCCACCATGGTAACTCGATGAGGCCGTGGGAAACTTACGCAGTGAGTGGCACAGGTGACAGCAGCACAGCAACGGCAGCAGCAGCAGCAGTGCGAGAGAGGTGGCTGCCCCTCCTGCTCTCAGCATCATATCAGAGGTGGCACTGGATGCACACGGCTGGTCCCTCGAGCATCGCAGAGCTGGGACAGAAATATTAAAAACAGTGGTTTTTAGAAACAGTGGCTTTGGTGTACACGGGGCAAACATCTGAGCTGTTAGAGTATGACTTTAAGTTAAGGGTTCAAATCCCTGCTCCCCTTTGGCAAAGCTACATGCAATCACAGTTGAGGATTTCAGTGAAAAGACTGTGTAAAGCTAAAAAAGGAAAAAGAAAACCATCCTGATGTCGTCCATACTAAATAACAAAGTGAATTAATCACACGCCTTTAATATACAGTGCCCTGCACAAGCCAGGAATGCGCCCTACCCTCACCTTGCTAACCTGACCCCCTCTGCAAGGTAATTATTACATTTCACATAGTAAGCATGCAAATGCTGTATACATACCTGTTCTGAGTCTCTTCCATTAACACATATTCCAGAGTGGCAGTGGAGGTGGAGGCGGTGCGAGTTGACGACGACAGCGACAGTGCTGCTCTAGCGCTCCTCCATTCCATGCAGGTTCCTTTCTCTCGCCTCATACAGATGCTGCTTCACTCCCTGCTGCCTCCAATTGTGCACAGGCAACGTATCCTCATCTCCTCCTCTTCCTCCTCCTCCTTCTTCTTCCTTCAGAGAGCCCGCCCCATCCACCCCTCCCCTTCTCCTAGCATTCTCGTGGTCATTAATCATAGACAGGGATAGTCGCCCCCTCCATGCAGCCACCTGACTGCCTCTCCACAGCAGCAGCAGGGAATGGCAAGAGGAGGGAGGCTGCTCTGCACCCTGGAGATTCTGCTTCACGTTTTCGTAGCATCCACAGCCACATGTGAGGACATATTTTGTACCTCGAGTTCCTCGCTCTGTCTCTCTGTGTGTGCTTCCATGGCGACAGCACATTGTGTGATCCGGAGATGTTCTATGGGATGGAGAAAATCGATATCCAGTTTGTGTTGAAAAATCTATTTGCACTGTAGCTTATTAATATTTTGTTTTGATTTTTGTCTTATTTTTCACTTTTGTTTTTTAAATCTTTTTGAAGCCTGTTACAAACTGACATTTATATTTATGTTTGATTCGTTTTGTTTTTAATCTTTTCAATCTTAAGAAAAAGCTTAACTTCTTATTTTTTTCCAATCTCTCTTAGAATAAATACATTGTTTATGTGTATCTGTATTAAAATAATGGCAAAGAATGTACAGCGAGGCTAAAATTTAATTAATATTATTAAAAGCCTTCCAGGATTCTTCAGATCACAAATGAAAGACAATTCAAGGACAATTTGATCCTGTGTGAAAGTAATCTTGTTTTTATCAATATGACAAGCTCCCTTTTCAATATTGCATGCATGAAGCAATGGTCAATTTTAACTACTGCATGTTTTATAAAATGTGAAAAGGGGTGCGAGCGAGTACACTGCAAAAAAGAATCTGAATTTGCTGTCATGCTATCTTCCTACAATGGGAAGATGCAGAAGGAATTCTGTAACAATGCAATTCTATAGAAAGGCATCAGCACTTTGTGTCTGTCAATTATGGTAATTACATTTTATTGTCATTGCTCAGTGGAAGCTAAAAACAGCCTAAACACAGAAGGCTGCAGGAGTGACTGAAGACAAGAAGGATTAACAACCAAACACTGTAATGCTGCCAACTCGGGGTCACTGAGAGTTTTCGTTGTACTCTCAAATTACAGCTGTCTGTACAAAGGCTGCATTGGAGCAAAGCCAGAGCAGACTGATATTGTACTATTTAAATGGGATTTCACGTGTAGCCTGTTCTGTAATCCTGTAGCCAAGTAACAAAATGATAGTAAGCAGATCGATCAGTCATCTTGTCATCTTGTGTTCTAGTCTAATGAGGTTAGGATCGGGGTTAAAGAGACAAGTGGCCTAAATAGTAATGAATGAATGAATGAATTAAGCCAAAGGGCCATGTGCACTTATTGAAGCACACACATTCAATTCATTAAGCTGATAAATAAATGATTGATGGTGAGTATTTCAACACATCCCATTGATTCTGGATGTTTTGCCTGCTGACCCTATCAATCAGTAACATCTTATCACCAGTGTTTCTACACACATTTTTGTCAGTTATTGCCTTTCACTGTCACTGGGACAATATCCTGAAACTGCTCCTCCCTTTCTGGTTATATAAATCTGGACTTTGGCGTACAGGCTCCGTACAAAAACACCTCTAACACCGTGGCTTCCTCTGTGTGGACTATAAAGACTACAGTAAGTACAGAATGTTTGACCGTAGATATGTTTGTATACTGTATGTAATAGAATGCCGGTGCTAACTTTGCTGCTCGGCCAGTGGAAAAGAGAAGAGTGCCGCTCAAAATCCTGCTGCAGTTTGAAAATCAAATATGCTCTTGCTGTAGTACTGTACAGTACAAGTAATGATTTTTGAGACTTTAAATATCGATCTAATGAACAATCAGACACAATGCAAATGACGTCTTATAAACATCTGCAGTCAATTTAAATTATTATAAAAAGGAGGTTGTAAGGAAAGATTAGGGAGGCATTGTGGCACTGCAGTATCAACAAAATCATGAAAGTAAGACATAATAGTTAATAATCCTATTAGGAGACTCTTATGTTTTATGCAGCATGGGCAGCTTGCAGCTGTATCATAAGTGTTAAACATTTGTGTTAACAAAGGTTTGAAATGATCACAGTACATTTCCATTATAATGTTCTTTTTTTCAACTGGGTGAAGTGATTGTCCATTGTTTCCAGATGAGGCTGATCTGTTGCTGCAGTGCTGTGCTGCTGCTCATCGTCATTCCCAGAGCCTGTCAAGGTGGCAACATCTTGGTCTTTCCTAGTGAAGGCAGCCACTGGATAAACATGGATATCCTGCTTCAAGCTTTGCACTCAAAAGGGCACAGTATAACTATTTTGCGCTCCAGCAAAAGCTGGTACATCAAGGAAAAATCCCCTTATTTCAAAACCTTTACAGTTCCAGTGGAGAGGAGCTTAGATCAGAAGTTCATTACAAAAATCTTATCTAGGCTCATTGATTTTGAAAGGGGGGCTCTTCCCTTGGTAACTTTTCTCCACATGACTGTAGGAATGTTCAGCACGTTTGTTGATGCTCACACCGTTGTGGGCGAATTTGTATCAGCAATGCTAGATGACCAAGAGTTGATGAGAAACATGAAGGACAGCAGGTTCGACCTGATGCTCACCGACCCCTGCTGGGGTGGAGGAGTCATTTTGGCCAAATATTTGAACCTTCCTTTGGTTTATAATGTTCGCTGGCTACTAGCTCAAGAGGGTCATCTTGCTATTGCGCCTTCACCTTTGTCATATATTCCTATAACAGGATCTGGATTAACTGATAAGATGAGCTTTATTCAGAGAGTTAAAAACGTGGTTTTGCAACTAATAACCCAAACACAAAATCACCTAGTGGTTAAGCAAATATATCAGAAAATATCTGACAAATATCTTGGACCTGATAATGACTATAACCAGCTAATGCTTAATGCAGACATTTGGCTCATGAGAGCAGACTTTGTGTTTGAGTTCCCTCGCCCCATCATGCCTAATGTTGTCTATATTGGAGGGTTCCAGTGCAAACCTGCCGAACCTTTGCCTGAACACCTGGAGGAGTTTGTGCAAAGTTCTGGAGAGCATGGGGTCATCATCATGTCTCTGGGGACTTTTGTGAGTGAACTCCCTGCTGACCTGACAAACGTGATCGCTGGGGCTTTTGCCAAACTACCTCAGAAAGTCATCTGGAGATATAAAGGTGACAGACCAGCCACTCTGGGCAACAACACTCTATTAGTCGACTGGATGCCACAGAATGATCTTTTAGGGCATCCCAAGATAAAACTATTTGTTGCCCATGGAGGAACAAACGGAGTCCAAGAAGCGATTTATCACGGCGTCCCAGTTGTGGGTCTACCCTTGTTTTTCGACCAGTACGACAACCTGCTGCGACTGAAAGCGAGAGGAGCGGCTGAGATTCTAACCATTAGTGCAGTGGACAAGGACAACAACTTCCTGAAGGCCATAAAAGAAGTCCTGAACGAGCCCTCCTACAGGGTGAACATGCAGAGGCTCTCCAGGCTGCACAGAGATCAGCCAATGAAGCCGCTGGATACCGCCCTCTTCTGGATAGAGTTTGTCATGAGACA